>CAKNWT010291495.1:3733-16677 GCA_932066315.1 Andricus coriarius | reverse complement strand
TACGAATTTCGCGGATTTCCTTGAAGAAGAGTCGGAAACGGTAAGCGTATATTTTAACCCACTTCTAGACGGGAAGCAGGGAAAAGACAGTAAATCCGTGTTAAAGTTTGCCGATAATACCGAGCAGAATGAAATTAGGTGTGCGTTTTGTGAAAAAAACCATGTGATCGGAAATTGTGCCGCGTTTAAAAACTTAGATATTGACGCGCGGTGGAAGTGGGCAACAGGGGAAACAGTGTGCTTTAAAGGCCTGTCAAGAAAGCACCTCTTACGACAATGTAAAAGGAAGCAGTGCGGAAAAAATAACTGCACGAAAGGACATCATCAGCTTCTGCATAACGATCGCCGTGAGACACCCATTACTAACGTCGCGTCCGCGATAAATCCGAAAAACTACACCTCGCCGATAGAAAAAGTGAACGTAGTCAGAAAATCAAGGGAACGAGTGCTTATGATGATCGTGCCTGTTACTCTAGAGGGTCCCGAAGACAAGATACGAACACATGCCTTCTTAGATTCAGGATCTTCAGTCACAATGATCAGGGATGATTTAGCTCGTAAGTTAGGTCTACACGGGTACAGCGATCCACTGTGCTCGAAGTGGATGAACCAAATGACTTACGTAGATTAATCATCCAGAAGAGTTATCGTGAAGATCACTGGCGAATCTGACACCTACCAACTGAAGGACATTCGGACTTTGGATGATCTTGAGTTGCCGGGCCAGCCGATCGACATGGAAGTTTCCGACTGGGAACATCTGCGACACCTAGATATCCCAAACACTGCAGGAGCAACACCGGAAATTCTGATCGGAGAGGATAACGTCCAACTCAGGGTCGTGCTCAAGGTCATCGTTGGTAAGCCTAACGCACCGGTAGCGACACATACCCCGTTAGGGTGGGCAGTTCACGGACCTTTCATATCAGCAGGAACGAGTACCGAATGCCTACTTTTGATCTACCACACTGAAGAGGAGGAAGAAATCAGTCGACTACTAAAGAATTTCTGGACCGTAGAAAGTTCGGTGTTAACATGCAAGCGAGGGTCTTGCGTTCCAAAGAAGATATACGGGCTGAAGAGATCTTGAATCAGACTGCTCGGAAACAAAACGATCACTGGGAAACAGGATTGCTTTGGAAAAAGGACTCGGACATGCTTCCAGAAAGCAAAAGAATGGCAGAAAAGAGGTTTCACTCTCTCGGGAATAAAATTAAAAAAGACGCTCATTTCGAGCACCAGTATGATAAGAAGATAGACGAATATCTAAGGAAAGGATACGCGCGACTGCTATCGACTGATGAGGCGAAGAAGACGAATGCCAAGACCTGGTACCTACCTCACTTTGCCGTGACAAATCCTAACAAGCCTGGGAAAATCCGGCTAGTCTTCGATGCTGATGCTAAAAGTCAGGGAGTAAGCCTTAACGACAAACTGCTAAAGGGTCCCGACCTTACAATTCTCTGGTGGGAATTCTCTCAATTTTTCGAGAACGAGCCATACCGATTTGTGGTGATTTGAGAGAAATGTTCCATCAAGTAAGAATTCGTGAGGAACATCGAGGGAGTCAACGATTTCTAGGACGAGACAAGAGTACTGGTGAGTTGCTAACTTTTCAGATGGAAGTCATGATCTTCGGGGCAATATCATCGCCTTACGTTGCTCAAGAGATCAAAAATCGCAACACCGAAGGATTTAAAGAAGAGTTTCCAGAAGCATGCCGATCGATCGTCGAGCGTCACTACATGGATGCTGGATACATGGAGCTGACTGGACCAGAAGTCGAAAAAGGCGAGATTGAACTGTTGAAGCTGGTGCAAGCAGAGGATTTTTCACAGCACCTACGCTTGTTGACACAAAATGAGAAAATTCAACCAACCTCGAAATTGATCGAGCTCTCGCCGAAAATTGGAGACGATGGTTTGCTGAGAATGAACGGCAGAATTAGGAACTGTGAGATCAGCCAAGCAGTACGGGAGCCTATTATTCTGAGCGGATCAAATCGCTTTGTGAGGATCCTCATTGAACATCATCATCGCAGGGCAGGGCACATCGGACGAGAGAGGGTAGTGAATGATTTGCGATCCAAATATTGGATCACAAAGCTTCGAGCCACCGTGAGAGCAGTATTCAGCCACTGTCAGACTTGCAAGATTCGTAAGGTAAAACCGCAGACACCGGGAATGGCACCACTACCAGATGTTAGAACGGAAACCTTCATGAAACCGTTCACCAACACTGGCGTAGACTACTTCGGACCGATGGAAGTGACAATGGGCCGACGGAACGAAAAAAGATACGGCGTTCTCTTCACTTGTCTGAACATACGAGCCGTTCACTTGGAGATAGCGGGTTCATTAACGACAGACTCCATGATAATGGCTCTGAGGCGAATGATGGCTCGACGAGGAAAGCCAGCGAGGATATATTCCGACAACGGAAAAAACTTCGTGGGCGCAAACCGTGAACTTCGAGAGGCGCTAGGAGAATTCGACCAGGAGGAAATACAACGACAGCTGGCTACAGAGAAGATCGAGTGGCACTTCATTCCACCTGGAAGTCCTCATATGGGAGGCTGCTGGGAGAGACTCGTTGGATCCGTAAAACGAGGATTAAAGGCTACACTGAACGAGCAATAGCCGAAGGAGGAAGTCCTTCACACCATCTTTGCTAAAGCTGAGTACTCGGTGAACAGCCGCCCTTTAACCTTTGTTTCAGATGATCCTGACGATCCTGAGAGCTTGACACCAAACCACTTCCTTCTGATGTGGAAAGGATCGTACGAGAGTCATGGAGCCCCTGGGATATTTAAACCCGATGGCGCGTTTCTCAGGAAACAGTGGCGTAAGGCATAGACCATGGCTGATCTGTTCTGGAAACGGTGGGTACGGGAGTACTTGCCACCGCTTAGCCGCCGCACAAAATGGTACCGCCGAACGAGCAACCTGAACGTTGGCGATCTGGTTGTTATTTGGGACAACCAACTCCCCCGGAACCAGTGGATACGCGGAATTATATCTGCCGTGTATCCTGGCAAGGACAAGCAGGTTCGTGTCGCGGACGTGCGAACCAGAACAGGAACCTACCGGAGACCAGCTACGAAAATTTGCGTCCTCGAGAAACATAATGGTATTCCTACTCTAGGATTACAGGAGGGGGAATGTCGTGGACGCGCAGATATTGATTAAAGTTTAAAAACTGTAAGTCGGGGTTAACACTCTTCATGAGCCAGCACTGAGAAGGCCCATCGGAAAATTATGGAATTTTCCGATGAGCTGACGAGAGTGAAGGGTTGGTGAGAGGGGTGAGGGCGAGTGAAGGGTGGCGTCACTTCGACAGTTGACGATTGACAAGGGCATCGACCGCACGCGCTAAGATCCTTTGCTTTCTGAAAAAGCGATTATCGATTTCGAATTGGTTTCTCCAGTAATTTTATTGTTATTTTGTTGTGTTTCATTTAACTTCACATCTTTCTCACGTAATAGACTATTCATTTATCACTCATTCATCAATTTTGTTATCAATCTTCGTTCCGTGCCGTAATTCATTGTTTTGTTTCTATACTAAATCTAAATTCAGTGTATTTGTGCATTCTAAATCATTTTACCCGAAACACTCATATTTATTTACGCGATTTATGAAACATTTTTCAGCTACTCATAAGCATTAATTAACAATATGAAATATAAAATCGTTTACCGCAAAAAAAAAGCGTAAAAAGCGTGACAGCAAAATCTTGACTTTTTACGCACTAAAAACATATTTTTCTATCATACCGCCTATTATAAACAATGCTCGCTTGACCAGAAAACGATCAGGAGTTGATTTTACCGGCAAGGAATGACGTCAAACTTGAATACTTAATAGCATAAATATATTAATTATTCAATATGCCTGCATATTTTCAATGGTGGAATGTATACCCGAGGTCACGGCATGGAAAGCATCCTTTGGGGCGCAAAGACTGACGATTAAAAAACAACAAAAATACGTTATGGGGATCTCGGGAACTCGTAAAAGGGTAACTGAAATATGTCAATAATAACACATATTATTCTGACCTTTCAGTTCAATAGTAGATTCGTGTTACTAAGATTTTTTGAACATATTTTTAAAATGAATGTTTAAAAGTAATGGTTAAAATTACTGTACACACTGATGAATTTTAACCCTTCGCGGTGAGCTCCAAATAATGGTGGCTTGGTATACAAAAAAATGTATCTCGTTATACAGACCAAATGACCAAATAAAATAATTTTGTTATCTAACAAAACCTCTACAATTGAGAAAATAACGGTCAATACAAGGATGGTCTCGATTTCGTCACATTTCTTGACGATAAAACCTAACTTCTCCTGCATTTTCGGTGTATGAATGCATTCAGTTTATAGAAAATTTCACGTCATAATCCTAACTCATAAAATTTAGAGCAATAAAAATTGCGTAATACAAAGTCCGATCCCAAAGCAGAAAGTAAAATTTTTAGGTTTTTTGCGGGTACCCTGGACTTTAGCGATTTGTAACTCTTTTAATATCAATAAAAAAATTGTCTTCTGCAAGTGAAGTTCGAAAAAAAATTTATTTATATTTGACCTTCATTTATGAAGGTCTAATATTTATTTTTCCAACAAATTAATGCACGCGAAGGAATTGGTATTTTTAGCTTCTCAGAAATTTCCATTCCACGGGTAAAAATTATTTTTGGTTATTCAGCAATTACGTAATATTTATTTGTATACTTTGTCCAGATTTAAAGAGTATGATTTGCGCTCTTAATTTCATAAATTAAACCAATTTTTAGGAACAACTCACTAAATTTGGCGATGAGTTGTACACAATATTTTGAAACGATTTTTGCCTAAAAAGCCTTGGACAATAGAATTAAAAGAGTAATATCCTAACACAATGGATTGCCATTCAATTACAGAAATATAATTGTTTTCAAAAGCTCTTATAAACAAATTCGAATTTTAAACTTCTTTTCCTTGGTGAAATCACTTATTCTTAATCAAATGGAATTTTTCTGGTAATAATATTACTCTTAAGATGAAAATAAGTAACTCTGCAGAAAAGAGAAATGTTATATGTATCTTGAAAACTGTGACTATTTTATATTTTAACACACAGGCCCACAAAAAAAGTGTCTTGACCGAGATGTCTAGGTATAGTATCTATATGTTTTGTGGGTGATTCTAAAAGCAATCTATTCAGATCATTAAATTTTCCATTTAGGAAAAGAAAACAATCCAACCTATTTAAAAGCATTTCTAAATAAATATCTAAAAATCCAAAACATTCTTTTTACAAAATTGTACATAAAGAGAAGACATCTTTCAAGAAAATTGAGTTAAAAAATGTAAACTCAATTTAAAAGAAATCTCAAATTTGGAAAATTTATTTTTTGATTGTGAATCAACCTTTGCTTACTTTGCAATAGAATTTTCAATTTTGGCTTCGTTTGTGAAAGTTATTCATGATAGAATGGATTTCGTTTCAATCTTAATTTAGGTATCTATATGTATTTTGGGGCGCTGCATACGAATCTGATATTACTTTTCCCCCAGCAAATCAAAGTTTTTGCCTAGATGCAGGAAATTTCCTAGAAAATAAGCTTTTCTGGGCATAAATTACCCTTGGTATTAAAATCATCTGGAAACAGGTCAGAGCATGATATCATTATGTGTTTTGGTGCGCTAAATACGAGTCTGACATTATTTTTCCCCAGTACGTCAGAGTTTTCCGCTAGACGCGGAAATTTCCCTAGAAAATCAGCTTCTTCGGTTACAAAATTACCCTTGGTATTGAAATCATCCAGGAACTGGTTAAAGCACGATATATTTATATTTTTTGAGGTCCTGAATACGAATCTGACGTAGTATATGATAGCAGGCTTCAGCTGGATGTTGAAAGCAGATTGCAAGAGAAAAGGGACGAAGAGAAGAAGAAACCCATTCCATAGCTCATACGATAATAAACGTGTACGCAAGAGCAGACACCCAGGCGGAAATATTATATATAGTTTATATTAAGTGTGAAGTTTTATATATCATATTCATTTATTTTATATAAAAAATGTATAAAACAAATGAATATTATATATAATTCTTCACACTATATATAAACTATATATAATATTTTCGCCTGGGCAAACAATATAATAAAATTCTGATTCGAGTATGGAAACCTAGATAATGTAGAAAAACTCAGGTCATATGTGGTATCAGTGTGACGATCAACAAGACAACTTTTGTAGCACTTATAGTCCCCTCTTTTGAAAAATTCTGTTGAAGCAACTTGAACTAATGAAAGATAACTCAGATTGGATTGACTCCTAGTGAGATCTGGCTACATTATATGCATGATGTTCGATGTATATAAAGATACACTACTCAGACTAATGGATAATTTGAATATTCCTTATGGCTAGTTAAACAATTTGTAATTGTTTAAATAAATGTAACTTAATAAAACAATTATTTATTTTTCAAAAAGTGTAACAAATAATCGTATTTTCTCAATGCAATGTAATAATTGATCATTCTTTGGAGTCGTGCATTTTTTTAAAAACATTTTGTGATTATTTAAACAATTGCTTGTTGTTTATTTTCAAAATCTCAAAAATCAAGCCAGAGATGTCCATTTTTTTCTCGAATTGGTATCCTATGCTACTTATTGTTGGATACTTACATAACTATGATACTTTTCTTTTAAAAAAAAATATAAAATGGAACACATAAAATTATTTGTCTGTCCATTAGTAGTATTTTTTATTTAAAAATAGGGCAGCCAATGCTGAAAAATAACAATAATATGTAAAAATGTATTTTTCTTTAATTTTTGGGTCATCTTTGAGGCGTAATGGGAGGGGGGGATTAAAAGTGAAAGTTATTGCTATGGTTTTATTTCCTAGAAACACCTTTTCAATTCCTGAGAAATTTAGCAACTTTCAATCAAACCCTGAAGCATCAGTCCAATTTTTCGAAAATCTAAAATTTTCCCTTGTTGCACACAGTCCAACCCTTCTTTGAACCCGATTTCGGGACAACGGTCGACTCCAATTCAGTTACTCCGAACTGTTTTGTCTTTCTCCTGTTTCTCTCTCTGTTTTGTCACGCGTGAGCGAGCACCGCCAATCACCCCGCAGCTCGTCTCACCCACACCCACACACGCGGCGTCAATTCTCGGAAGGCTACAATTAGGGGGGCAATTAATTTTATATTATTAATTAATTTTTGGACCACCCTAATGTTCAGATTCAACTTTAAAGATAGAATTTTTCAGGTTTAAGTTTAATATAATTTAAATATTTTTTAGTTATAATAAATCTGAAAGTAATAAATCCTTTAAATTTTGGAGCTTAAAAATTTAAACAGAAATCACAAATTATTGTAATAATTTTAATGCAGGATTTTCAAATCCACCTATTAATTAAATGTGTAAAACAAAAAAACATATTCCTCAGTTAGCCCTGGCTTTTCAGCGAAACAGCTTGGCTGAGATTTTGTGGATAAGATCCAAGCGATTCGATGGCTCAGTTGTTTATAGCGTGCGGTAGATATTTAGGTTTAGACTCAGGCTTAGGTAGTTTAGGTAGGGTTCGAATCCCCAGCGGGTGTGATTTTTCAAAACGTTTGAGCGTGTGATTAAGTTGGTAAGTGACCGTGCGTGCAATTGTGTAATTTCAAAAATAAATTAAGTGCAGTGATAATATATAAAACAATTTTTTTGCAAATTTATCATTATAATACATCATCTGTTTCGAGATGCTGTACCGAATAGATCGCGGCTAGGAACGTTTAGGACCCGGATCAATCTTTCGAAGCGCCCCGTACAGGTCCCGGATACGAAATTTTATACCGATTAGATCCCGGCTAGAACCGAATGAGAAAAGAATAAAATTTGCAAATACCCCGTATAGGTCCCGGATAGACTCGGATATGAAATTGTATCTAGATGCCGGGTAGGACCGGCTAAGACCCGGATAAATATATTTCCTGGCGTCCCGTGAAAGTCACGGATAGACCCGGATACAACTCGGGTACAAAAACTGTAGTTCATTCCTGATAGGCCCGGATAGAGTCCCGACTCTACCTGGGTTTTATCCGGGTTCTATCCGGCATTTTAAGCAGTGCCCATATCTTGTCAAGTTATTTAAGCAATAAGAGATCAAAAGAGTTGCGTATAAGATTTTCGAAGTGCACAATATGATATTTGAACCCCTATAAAGTGCAGTTTTTATACAATTTAAGGGTATTTTGATCAAATTAACCATCATTTAAATTTGTAATCGTTTTGTGTGTTTAGGACCCCAAAACTACGGTTTACACGTCTTTTAAAAATAAAACAAAATTATGCAATTATTTTTTCAGCTTTTTCATTTGTGATCTAAAAGAAGAAATGTATTTTAGAGATAATGTGAAAGGGATGTGGAGAAAACTATTTTAATGTATTAGCATTCGATCGAGTCAAATCAACCAAAATATTTGCTTGGGTCAACCAAAAGATATGGTGTAATGAACAAAATTTGAGTAATTTCACTGCCAAGAAATTTTCTTGGGTCAACCAAATATTGTTTTGTCCACATAATAACCATATTCTAGGATTGATTCAACCAAAATTTTCTTGATTCTACATAAAAATAAAAAAAAACAGAGCCATCGTTTATAACTCATATTTACTTGAAAATTCCTCACGGTTCCGAGTATACAAATTGAATTAATAAAACAATTTTTTTGAAGAAAAAGAAGATCATTCAAAACAATCATAAATTGTAAAAACCATGTGCGGAAATTTCAGTCAATTATAAGTCATGATAAAAACATGAACATTGTATGAAGTCTCATAAATTGAAGAGACTTTAATCACGTAAAAAGTACATATTAAAAATATAAAGAGCATTTATAATGGGTAGGATGGACGAAACAGAAAATTATACTGAAGATTGCGTGAAAACAATATTCAATGAACGTCGACAGAATATATGTGCGAGTTTACAGAAGACTATTGACGAGGAAGCGTGAAACTATGATATTTATGATATTTTATTTAGTTTAAAAATAAGAGAGGCGGAAACTGTATGTTAAAAAAATGTCTAGCTCATTTTTTGACCGAGTTATAGGGTTTGAAACCCAGAAAAAAAGAATTGATTGAATGAAAAAAATTTTAATCGGAGAATTTAAGAATGCCGATTCACACGAATTGCGGTCTAACGGTTTGTGAACATTTTAATCGGTCTCATAAATTTAATCCTTTCAATCGGTCACCATATAGCCACACCGATTCATCGTTAACTTTTTTTTCTTTTTACATTCTCGTCATTAATGACTGAGAAAGTATTAGAATCGTCTGTCTGTATGTCTGTCCGTCCGTCGGTAAACACGATAACTCCAGAAAAAATGAACGGATCAAATCGAGCTTTGGCACAATTTTTTGGGATTCTAAAAGAAAGTACAAGTTCGTTAACCAACATTCCTTGACTAACGGCTATGGGTTTATCCATCGAAAATATCCAACAATCGAATATTCCAATTTTACGCCAAACGACGACAGATACATGAAAAAAGGCTGAGAAAAGAATTGAAGCTTTTCAAAATATCTGCAATTTTTCTTTTAACCGTTTTTTTATAGGAATCGTCTTTTTGGGTTTATGCATCGAAAATCAGTAAGTCGGAAATTATAATTTTAAGCCAAACTCTGAAAGATACGTAAAAAAAGTTCAAACGAAGAATTGTACTTTTTAAAAAACCCATA
This sequence comes from Andricus coriarius, assembly GCA_932066315.1. Classification (NCBI taxonomy): domain Eukaryota; kingdom Metazoa; phylum Arthropoda; class Insecta; order Hymenoptera; family Cynipidae; genus Andricus; species Andricus coriarius. The sequence continues at coordinate 6,927 of CAKNWT010291495.1, read as the reverse complement.
ATTTTCCCCTCAACCATTTTTTTATAAGACTTGATATTTTGGTTTTATTTATCGAAAATACTCTGAAAAAATCCAATTATCAAGTTTGGAGCCAAACGACGTAAAATACAGGAAAAAGTCTTAAGAAGGAATTATAGTTTTTGAAAAGTCCTACAAAACTTCTCCCAATGATTTTTGATAAGACCTGTCATTCTGGTTTTATTTATCAAAAATACTGTCAAAAAATTTTTATTTTGAGCCAAATGACACGAAACATGGGGAAAAGTTCTTGGAGGAATTTCAGCTTTAAAAATTCATATAAAATTGCTGCAAGAAGTCTAAAAGAAGACTTGTAGCAGTTTCTGTTTTATCTATCAAAAATGCTATGAAAAATCTAATTTTCAGAATATGGAGATGCATAAAAAACTGGGATCTAAAAGAGATGTTTTTGCTAATTTCATTCAAGCATTCCGAGTGCAAAGATCGAATATTCGAACGCGAAGCGCGCTGCCTATACATGTCCCAGCGCGAAGCTCAAGGTAAGCGATCCGCGCGCCTAGCGCGCGATGAGAATATGTTCGCACAGAGCTTTTTTTATCGGAATCATCAGAATGACATTTACCAGCTGAGTTTCTTATATGTTATACAACTCAGCCAGTAAATGTTGTCCCGATTAAAAAAAAGTGAAAAATAATTCAACGAGATTTGCCTGAATTGGCAGTGAATGTATGGTGGCCAATTGAAATGATTAAAATTCGCGTCAATTTCTTAAATTTTCCGATTCAAATAATTTTGGTCGACTAGATTGCATTATATTTGTCGCGCAAAGATTTAGATGTTTGTTATAAACATAACATATCGTCAGACGACAACAACAAAAAAATACCTACAGGAGCTCATCAATAAGTAATTCATGTCTTCGGGGTACCAATACTTTTATACTGATTTAATAAAATAGACTAGACGAATGTTCCAAAGAGAACATTTCTGTCCTTTATCATAGATAAAGTACATTTTGCGCGACGTTCTTGCCTCTTTTTCTGAAGAGGCCTTCTTAAGGACCTTCTTGACTATTCTCCTGAAGCGACATCATCTTGGTCCTGTTTCTGAATATGCACTTTCTTGCCACTTTTTCTAAATCGGCACCTTCTTCTTACTTTTCTTGAATAAACATGATATTGAGCTAACCTGAGAATATGTCGATACTTTAGCCTCACTTTTATCTACTGACAGAAAAACTACGCCATGTGAGATGTTGCATAGTTCAATCCAGGTGTCAATATTTCTCACGATTAGATGGCGTCAGCAAGAAGAAATAAACTACACACAAAATAAGTAAATATAGTCGCATTTTCTTTACGAACTGTATTTATATCAAGAAAATTTCAGTACACGTTTAGTCGCAAATATTAATTTTAAATGAATCCTACTATTCCCTTGCATATTTTTTATTACATTGTAGAATATCTTGAACGTCCTCAGTTGATCCTAAGAAAATTGAAGATCTCTGGTGAATGTCCATCGGAATCACATCCAAAATATCGATATCACCATTAGAAGCAAGACCACCTGCTTGGTTTACTATGTATGCCATTGGTATGCACTCATACAACAAACGAAGCTGAAATTTGAAAACGCATTCCTGCTTTTACAAATTTTATGCCATAAAACTATAGAGATATGAAAGATCCGAACCCGATCTGAAACTTCTTGGGTTAGCTTCCCGTTTTGTAAATCGGGTAAGAAACTTTTTAGATAGATTTGGATTCATGTTCACATTATTAAAAATACACTACTCTTTACACAAGGTGCCCCGCCAGTTACCCTTATCCTTGTAGGGGTGAGTAGAACAAAAAAAAAGTCGAAAAGTCCCATAAATTTTTATATCTCATGAATTAAGTTAATAAAAAAATCATTCGGATAAACCACTTTCAGGATTGCAAAATTTTTTCGATTTTCCGAAGTAAGACTTTTCGCAGAACTGTGCACGTACACAGTTGGATACAAATGGCTGAAAGTTCAATTCATTTTATTTTGTTAATTTCATTAATCAATTGGTAAAAGTTTGAGCTTGTTGCTTTTTTGTAGACCTCGAAGGTCGTGAACTTGGCGCTAGAGTGGAAATGGTGCTGACGATCGCTAGGCTCCATGCACATACACTGTCACAAAAGCGGCTCACCTACATACATTTGCAAAGCTCTGTAAGTCTCAGAATACGCATCGGACCCAAAAAGTTTATGGTACTTTTCGACTTATTTTTTTTTGTTCTACCTGCCCCACAAGGATTATGATAACACGCGGGACATCTTGTATTGTCTCAAAAAGCCAGTTGATAAACATATCTGTCTTTTAGGAAGCAAGTTTTCTCTTTTCATAAGTGCATAACAAATATAAGTAGATACTTTGCTTATTCAAGTGTTTCAAAATCATAATGGATCATAATAGGATGCGTGGCGTTATGTGAAATTTAATTTATAGTAAATTAAATTATTAGCAGCATTTACGGTAACCAATTATATATCAGCAAAGTAATTTCACTTCATGAAATTTAAAGACATTGTTTTTGATAATATCTCGCTTCGTTGCATTCAACATTCATATTTGTATATGTAACATTCTAATTTGAATAGGCTTTGAAAGATTTTCTAGAGAAGTGAGCTTGTTTAAAATGAGACTAGGACTGTAAGTCTGTAAAAGATATTTGTATTGACTGTTTTACTGAGCAAAAAATATTTTTAAATATCATATTTTGTAGCTTACCTTTCCACTGGGATTTTCCTTTGTCGCCGGATACATGAAAATTCCCCCATATTTAATAGTTCTGTGTACATCGGCAACCATAGAACCCACATATCTTGCGCTGTAAGGTTTTCCGTTGGTTGGATATTTTTTCGCGTGCAAATATTCTTTTATAGCTGGACTCAACGATTTTTCATTACCCTCATTGATGCTATAAAAAAGCAGTATAATTTGATAAAAGTTAATTTAAATTTTGAAAGTTCGTCATTAAGGTTGTTGATGCAGGGTGCCATCAACAACAAAAATGACACAATTTGTAAGTGCGCATCACGAATCCACCTCGTTTCCAAAGGATGGGCGCTTTCCAAAGTATCGTGCAACCCGCAAGAGGTATCGCTGTGGCACGAGTTGGGCTAAGAAGATAGATTTACAGAAACACTTTCATCTTTGGGGGGGGGGCCCCGCCCCGCGGGGGG
>CAKNWT010291494.1:612-12824 GCA_932066315.1 Andricus coriarius | reverse complement strand
TAAAAATAATTAAAATAAGAAGAAACTATATAAGGTAAAAATAAATAATGACTTTAATAAAAAAATAATGAACTAATTAATTTATTGACTTATTCTAACAGGATAGGGAGTTCCCAGTCAGAAATGGATGATCGATTAGACGTTGAATCAAAGTCGTTTTTTGATGTCGAAAAATCATCGATATTTTCGTCGATTCGACGATATTATGTCGCCCAATTCGACGTCGTATTGACGTCGAATTAATAACCGCATCGACGTCGTATTATTAATCGTTTTGACATCTAATTTAATATAATTTTGACGGTACAAAAAGTAGTGCAGTAGTTATGAAAACATAAATGGAGTCCCAAACAGGATCCAATTTATGTTTCCACGAATGAAAAGCACTATGAATAAGATGATCGACACCTTGTTAATAATGAAATCAGATAATTAATAAATAAGAGAAATCAAATTGAAAAATTAATTTTAATTTAATCCGAGAAAAATATTATATAATGGTTTTCATGGTTAATACAATTTTATCATTTAGTTTTAGTTTTGCCGCGTTTTTCAAAACTTCCGTCATCCTGTTTTCGCCAGGGAGTGTTTTTTAACCACGTTTTGGTCGCTTCCTCCACTGCACTTGAGGTGCAATCTGAATTGCACACGAGAAAAGCACCTGCAACAATTTTATTATATTTTTCAATAATAACTCAGTTATAAGCTTTTTATGCATATTAAGAAAAATAATAAATTGGAACAGTAATAATGATAAAATTAGAATTTTTATTCACGAACTATACTTGGAAATATATCATCGCTGTGTTCATACTAAGCGAAACATTAATTTCAAAAATAAATTGAATTATTCTAAAAGAACTTGGAATATAAATGTAATTTAAAATAAGAAACATTTATATTGAAATATTTTCTACCCCGGAAGAATAATTGATTCATTATTTTGGTTATTAAGAGTAAATAATTTTCATTTGATTCAACAATCAATAATTTTTGAATAAATATTCATTGCACTGAGCCACTATAGCAAAATGTCACATCCACGTTAGGCTAAATTTGGATGAGTGAAAATGTAAAAAAAAAGGTTAGGTTTCGTCATAAAATACTTAAGATATTAGCGCAGGTTTCATAACATCGCATGCAGACATCAGATTATAGAATATAAAATTTGCCTGAAAGAGGTCGAAATGACGTCGAATCTACGTCACTTCGACGTTGATTTTTTAAACCCTGTAAATTGCAACAAATTTTGATGAAATCACTTACATTGCAGTAAATGATCATTTACAAAGTATCTCTGGAGCATAAAAAACATAGTCGAAAACCGACTATTTTTTCGACGGTAATTTCGACTCGACCATCATACGACGGTTACGACGTCGATTCGACGTCTGATCGCCGTCACCAGTCTGACTGGGTTAGGAATAAATACACATATTTTAATTCGTTTAATATAAATTTGTATTCAACAGCAATATCAAACTAGTTTTAATAGGTAACATTCATTATAAAAAATCTTAACCTAGATTTATAAAATTATTCACTAATATATTACATGTTTTAGAGGCAATTTATTAATAATTGCTTGACACTCAGGGCTTCGTAATGAATAGTTACTATTAATACAAAATTGGAGCTCATATACAAGATCGTTTGGATCCGTATGAAGCAATATACGAGGATCAAGATGATAGGATAGCTTCTCCTCCTCCTCCTCATCGTCGTCGTCGTCGTCGTTCTCCTCCTCATTCTCTTCATCATCATCCTCCCCATTCTCTTCCTCATCCTCCTCCTCATCATCACAATTCGCCTCCTCCTCATTTATCTCTGCCTCATTAATCTTCTATTCTTCCATCTCTTGTTCATCTCTCTCTTCATCCATCTTATCATCATTTAGCTTATCTTCTTTATTCTCTTCACTATGTATCTCATGCTTTTCCGTAACGTTCTCCTCCTTGTCTTTCACCACATGTTTATCCATATGCTTATCATTTTTCTTCATAACTTTGACATTGCGCTAAAATTTGTCGCTTGAAGCGTCTTAATTGAGAGTCTGAAAAATTGAATTCTTTTTCACATTGAAAGTTGAATCATATTTACGTATTATTCCGGTACATATTTGGTTTCGTACCTTTGAACATGTCAACTTCACTCTTTCTGGAATTAAATTTTCTTTGAGGGCAGCACTTTTTTGTTTTAGAACTTCACGCAGCTCTGCAACAACTGAACTATTACTATCATTAGTTTCATCATTGTTCTTGATATTACTTTAAAACGTTTTCGGAATATCATGAGACAATTTCAGGGGGACAATTTCATAGCTTTCAGATTTATCATAGCTATTCATGTGGGAAGAAATATTCTGTGCTTTTTTGCATGAGTACACCTGATGTCTCTTCAGGAGGAGGAGGCTGACGACGATGAGGACAAGGAAGAGGAGGAGGATGATGACGATGAGGAAGTGGAGGAGCAGCTATCCTATCTTGAACGTCATTTATTGCTTCATACGGATCACAACGATCTTGTATATGAGCTGCAATTTTGTATTAAAATTAACCATTCACCACAAGGCTCTGAGTCCCCTGAGTTTAATACGTTTAAAACCCAATAAGTTACTTCCCAAGATGGCGGACATGTACTTAACCTCAACTTTTTAAACTTGATTTGTTTTTATGAATTAATTCCTTCACTATAGGCACACAGTCTGAGCGCGCGAAATTCAAATTGCTAAGATGTAGGTCATTCAAACTACAGTATTAGATGGCGCATAGTACCACGTAGACGTCAGTGAGGTAGATAACTGATATTTTCTTCCACTATTTAGATCACTGCCACTTGAAACAGCGCAGGGAATCTCAACGCGGTACTTATAGCAATAAGGTGAAACCCCACATCTTTTGTGTATAAAGTAGACGTATAACACTTTTAGAAACAGAGGAGCATCCGTGGATGTGGAGGGAACAGCGCGCGCGCGTTCAGGACGTACTGGTGCGACACACACCGTTTGTCGGTAAGGTACGTACAGACTGACAACCAGTTCGACGGCCGATAAATGCATTACTGACTGTTGATAAATTGATATTAGTGCTGGAAGAAAGTACTGAGTGACGTCATCAGTTATTCACGCCCGATTGATAAGGTAGCCTCCTGATACAGCGACTAACTCTCGATCTGTAACTGGAGATGTGCTTTACCGACGTACCTTTTTTACCGACTGCTGGCAACATGACTCCCTACCTTACCGACCTATGCAAATATGCTAATATAAAAAATTACCTATCTCCATTTTCGCCGACTGATGGTAACGTGGCTCACTACCTTACCGACCGATGATAAAAGGATAATATAAAGTTACCAAATTTCCAGTTTTACTGTCTGATGATAACATGACTCCCTACCTTATCGACTGATAGTAAAGTGCTAATATAATGAATTACCGGCCTATTTGTTTTACCGGCTAATGGTAATATGGTTCCCTACCTTTCAGACATATAGTAAAATGATAATATAAAAAAATTACCGACCTCTCTGTTTACCGACTGATGGTACAATGCTGTCGTAGCAGGTATCTGCATTACCAATCTCACAGTTTTTACCTACTGTCGGTAACTGAGCACGGAACAGAACCCTCCCTTTGCCAGTAGCGCCATCTGTTGGTGTCGGTGACAAGCGACGGTGTCGCCATCTGTTGGGGAATGAGGTGGCACCGGCATAGGCCTGCTACTCATTCGAGATATCAAGTTACTGAATGCAGGTAAATAAAGTTTGTTGCAAATAAGTTAGAAACTTCCGCGAAAATCGACTGAGGATGTTGAGATTAAAATTTCATGAACTTTCAAAAGGGCTTTTAATAGCGATTAAAAAATTAACTTATATTTGTTTTGTAACAATAAAAACTTTCTCCGACATCCGAAAAAATATAAAAATATAAAAAAATATTTTGCTTTTTCATTAAATTAATTCAATTAAAAATAAGTTCAAGAAATACTAATGCTGAAAGGTTGAAAAAAATTATTACTACATTAAAATTGTAACTAATATTTTATATAAATTTGGTTTAAAATGATTATATCAAAAAATATACTAACTTGAACCATTTGTATTTAAGTTCTCCAGACCCATCTACGTGACATCGGAGTTCGACTTCGCGACCACTGCGAATAGCAGATGGCAATTTGGGCTCTTGAAGCTGGACGCTTGCTTCGCTAATCCCTGTAATGAAACGAAAAATGTATGCTAGATAGAAAGGCTACAAGTATACATATATCTATATCATAAAAAGATCGCGCCACCGCTTTTTCAAGAATTTACCCCTGCCTCTTAAACTCTTTAACCTTTCTCACAACTGGCACTCAACCCCTGCAACCCTCCTTACAAACCCTACCCATCAACCCCTGAATCTCTCATTGCGCCCCTTGCGCTCTAACTCCTGCAACCCTTCGTACAGCTCATATTTATCTGTTGAAAAAGTTTCGTGGAAAATGTTGCCTTCTTATCTGATCATTTCCTATTTAGACCAACCTAAAAATAACAAAGTTTATTGTAAATGAATCCAACACCTCACATAAACGTAATTGAAAGTCAATTGAAACTCAAAATTGAACTATCGGGAATTAGTTTCAGACTTTCAAGTTGGCAATAACACACGTTGCGTTACGTTTTTATCGTCAAAACATCTGTCTTCGAAAATGTTGTCTATACTCCCTGGTGGAAAAATCTTCCTGTATTTTTTCCGCGGCCTTTCTTCAATCACTTTTACAGATAAATGCAGATAAATCTTCCTTCTTTTATCTGCAAAACTCTCCAATTTCTCTGCTAATTTGGTCTCACGAATATTTGCGTTAAAATTAGTATGCAAATTCTCTATAGATTAGGTGTGACGGAGATTTACAGGAAAAAGTACCATGTAGAGAGAAACATTTGCAGACAAATGCGGAAAAGCTTTGATTTTTCCTACAATTTCTCTGCCAACTAGGTCTTACCGAAATTTGCAGGAAAAGGACTTAGAAGAAATTTTTATCGAGCGGAACTGCTTGCAGAAAGAAGCAGAGAAAGTCTGTTTCGTTCTGCAAATTCCCTGCAAATTAGGTTTGACGGAGATTTGCAGGAAGAACAACCGTGTAGAGAGAAACATTTGCAGACAATGCAGGGAAGCTCGGCTTTTTCCTACAATTTCTCTGCAAAATAGGTCTTACCGAGATTTGCAGGAAAAGGACTTAGAAGAAATTTATCGAGAGCAACTGCTTGCCGAAAGAAGCATACAAAGTCTGTCTCGTTCTGCAAATTATCTGAAAATTAGGTGTGACGGAGATTGACAGGAAAAAGTACCATGTAGAGAGAAACATGCAGACAAATGCAGAGAAGCTTTGCTTTTTCCTACAATTTCCCTGCAAGCTAGGTCTTACCGCGATTTGCAGGAAAAAGACTTAGAAGAAATTTATCGAGAGGAACTGCTTGCAGAAAGGAGCGGAGAAAGTCTGTTTCGTTCTGCATATTCTCTGCAAATTAGGTTTGACGGAGATTTGCCGGAAGAACAACCATGTAGAGAAAAACATTTGCAGACAATGCAGGGAAGCTGTGCTTTTTCCCACAATTTCTCTGCAAACTAGGTCTTACCGATATTTGCAGGAAAAGGACTTAGAAGAAATTTATCGAGAGCAACTGCTTGCTGAAAGAGGCAGACAAAGTCTGCTTCGTTCTGCAAATTCTCTGTAGATTAGGTGTGACGGAGATTTACAGGAAAAAGTACCATGTAGAGAGAAACATTTGCAGACAAATGCAGGGACGCTCTGCTTTTTCTAGTATTTCTCTGCAAACTAGGTCTTACCGACATTTCGTAATTTGTACTCTAAAATCTTCATATTGTTGAAATAAATCAGCATTTGAGTAATAAAACGTGTTCGCTAATAATATGAGCTTGAACTTAAAAAATGTACCACATCAAAATCACATAATTTATAGGACATTTAATTCAAAGCCTGCCATCATAACCAACTCTCCCCTAGTTATTATACAACATTTCAGTGACAAATGTCAGAAAAATATCCCGGCTCAAGTAAGAAAATTAAATATAACTCGGTCCACCAAAACTTTTGGTCCGGCACTGGTCGTTTCTCACAAGCGGTAGGAATTTTCTTGGTTAGTATATAAGAACCGTTTCGACCGATACCCCCAGCGTGCAATATTCTGCGTTAGGGAAGTGCGTTGCGTGCATTATATACATGTATGTTAGGTTAGGCTCTGTGTTTACAATAAGTTAAGAATGTGTCTCTTGTGTGTCCTCCGTCCGTCCTTTCCTTCCTTCCTTCTAATATACAAAGTGTTCTAAATGTGGAAGCCGCCCCTCCATATAAATCGGAATTTTTTTTTTTCGAGTTTGAAACAACGGCGCACTTTGTTTTTAACGGACTTTGTTTTCGCTTAAGATTCCACTTACTAAAACTACGGTTTCGTTTAAGGATTCTACCAACTTTTTTAGAACAGTGCAGAGAATTGTCTGCAGCAGAGTAATGCAGAGCTTCTCTGCATTTTCGCTGAAGTGCTTCAATTTAAACAGTAAAGCAGAGACTTTTACAGAGTGTTTGCGAATATTCTTTGCAGAAAACTCGCTGAGAAATGCATGAGAATGCAAACCATTCTTTCAAGAAGAGTAATGCAGAGTTCTTCTGCATTTATGCTAAAGTGCTTCAATTTAAGCAGTAATGCAGGAGACGTTTGCAGAGTACTTGCAGACCTATCGCAGGGATATTATGAAGTAATTTGCAGAGAATTTTTTCCACCAGGGTTTCTTATTTCCTAGGGGATTCGAAAGTGAATAAAAAGATCTATTAGAATCAGGAAGAGTAGTACATTTTTACAAATTACTTTCACCAAGTTGACACCAAACGAGAGTTCCTAGGTGGCTGAGGGTAAACGTAGCCAACAAGTGAAATCAGGCTTCGGGACTATAAGTAGAGGCCTGGCAAACCGTTTCTTCCAAGTTCGACACAGTTGTCGACTGTGAGGTATGGAAATTAATTTTAAGTATGTACGTATAGAAGCATGGACGTCACCTTGTCTTTCTGATACGTGGTCAACGACACATTAATTTTTTTAATGAATTTTTTAATTTTTCGATGGACTCCACAATTTCGAGGGATAGAAAAACATAAGAGTCCTCGGTCACGAAGGATAGAGAAAGGGATTGAAAAAGATTGAAATTCGTAAAAGATAGATAGAATGAGATCGAGGAAAGGAGATTGGAAAAGAAAGACGTGAATTTAGATTGACAAAGAGATAAAATCGGATACATTTTCCCTATCTGTTTCGATCATAAAGATTCAAAATGATTCAAAAGGATAGGATCTCTATCTTTTTACTTCCAGCAGGGCTAACCCCTTTTGTTATCCATAACAACGTCACGCCAATCGAGAAACCTATAATCTCACCTGCCGACTACTACTTGCTGCCTCATCTCCGAGGCAAACCGATCACCACTCGGATTATCCAGGTACCTTGGCTTCATCGCCCGGGTTGCCAGCCACCGTTGCTTGCCCGCTCTCGGTTTTACCGCCCGGTTCGGGCTTTTGGAGATATGAAGTCTAACTTGTAAGTCGAGCAATAAACACTTATCATATAAATTTGGTTTATTCCTGACTTCACCTCGCTCTCAGCATTCCACATCCTAGAAATCAGTATCATTGACAGACTTGGAGCAGAGTTATCAAGACGAAGTGATGCCTACACAGAGATCGACGGTCGTTTTTTCTTTATAATTCAGTTAAAAACACTCTCGGATAATGAAATAAGAGAAAAGGCTAACGAGCTAGTTAAATTTTATAACAACGATTTAGAAAAGAAATTATCCTAAGAATGTGTTCATTTTAAATCATATCTTCGTGTTATAAAATTGAAAGAATATTTGGCGAATTCGATCCTACAGATCATTGTTACGAAATATTTCATGATGGTCTATCCTAATGTGGAAATTGCACTTCGCATTTATTTATGTATTTTATCTACCAATGCATTCGGAGAGCGTTCTTTTTCTGTATTAAATCGGGTAAGGAATTATTTATGAAACTCAATCAGCGTCGAACGCCTATCTGCATTAGCTTTCTCCTCAGCGATCGCAGGCCTTGTAAATTTAATTAATTACGATGCAATAATATAAATATTTGCACAACCAAAGGCAAGAAAACGCAATTAAAGTAGCATATTTATGTAATTACTGCAAACTACAATGTATGATAGTGAACTGATTCACTTTATCTATTATTCATTGAAAAATTATTTCATACTAACGGTTGGCCGTAAAAATTTTATAATAAGGGCGGAGGGGGCCCCACAGAGAGTCATGGCATAGGGGCCCCAAATTCGTTAATCCGGCACTGGTATTCATTTATATTATTTTAAATAATAAACGAAATGTTTTGCTAGAAAATTATTTTTTGGATTGATTACTTGATAATTTTGAATAAGCTGAAATATTTTTCTGCAAAATTATTGTATAACATATTTACTTTTGTCAAGGGAATAATAATTAAAACAATTACTGAGGCTTATTTCGGTAAATCAGCTCGCCTCCTAACAAAAATTTGGATAGTGGCATTAATTGTTCATCACTACTAGTTACATGTTGTACATTTTTTGCGTAAATATAAACACTTGAATCATCTGTAAGTTTAATATAATAATTTCAGTGAAAGTTGAGACAAAGTTAAGAAAAATTGTTACGTTAAATTTTATACAATGTAGTATTTCCCGTTTTCACGAATGTAACCAATGATTTTTAGTTTTTGTTCCTGTTTAAACTCAGTTTCTGTTATTACATCTAATATAACCACTATTAATTTTTAATTCTCCGTTGGCAATGCTACTAAATAGTTAATGAAAATATTAACATGTGTCATAAAAGCGAAAGTCAAAAATATGCGAAACAATAAACCGTACATTGGGGGTCCCTTCTTTCCAGGACAAAAATAGTATAATTTAATGTGTCAAGATCATAAACGAAACTTAATTGTAAAACGTTTCGAAACATGTACCAGTTTCCTCATCAGATAAAAATTGATCATTAAAATCAGGTTAAAGAAGGTTCAAATTAAGTTAAACAACAAAAATGAGTAGGGATTGTTATGGTTGCTCGCTCATATGCAAGAATTTAAAAAAATGTAAATCCTTGAATGAAAAAGATTATTGAGTCATAATTTTGAATATAGTTGTAAAAAATTAGCCTGAAACTAAGTTAAAAATAATGTCCAAAAAGGCCAATTTAACTGACATATATACTATATACTATATATAGACATATATACTATATATTCCATGTTAGGAATCATAACCAGTGACATATATATGATAAAAGATTTTTAAATGAAGTTATTGCAGATAGTTTTTATGGACATGTGCTTGCTTATGCATCTATCTTGTCGAAAAAGTGCTCAAGAAACGTGGAATGAAGCTATTTGTAAAATGGTTAGGTTTTAATGATTCTTATAATAGTTGGATACATAATTTAGATTTTGAAAACACCTACACTAGTAGCAACGTCTGGTTTGTATGACAGAGGCCAGAGTCTGACTCAGCATCTGCTCCCTCTAGTCGGCCAGACTGGCGGGAGAAATGAGCAGACCAGACGATAAACAGAATCTGGTGAATAAAGGAACCAGATTCTGGTATTTAGTGTAAACACTAGTAATTAAGGTAGAAATTAATTAATGAAATTGAAAATCTAGCAATCGAAAATCTGAACGATTCATAAGTATCCACAAATGTGCAATAAGCTTATACAACAAAGGGTTATGTTTGTAATATTCCAGTGTGTCTCGCCTGAAATGTAGTGATGTCTCCGCAGTATATTCTCCTAGAAAGGCCTGAAATATAGTGTAAAACTATTACAAAAAGCTATTTAGTACCATTCTACGATATTTTAATTTTGTCTGGTGTATATCATGACCAGTCTGGGCCAGGATCTGCTATACCAGACTCTTGCACCAGAACAGCACGCCAAAGCGAAACCAGCCGGGCGCCAGGCTGCAAACAGATTCTTCTTTTTCTGGCTCCCAGCTGGTGCCACTCTGCAGTTATGTTGCTACTAGGGTATGCATTCATTGAGTACATATTTATAATTAAAGAAGTTAATTTTCAGTCAACATTTTTTTGTCTTGAAATTTATACATAACCTTTCAATATTAATGAATCCACATTCTTTTTAAATATAAGTATGTTGTTATCAAATAAGTAACTCCCTACATTTTGATTTTGAGAGATTTTTGTTATCAATGTCTGTGAAATATATTTTAAATATCCACCAATCTTTAAGGCTCCAGGGAGATGTTACATCGTAGATGACTAGATGTAAACTTTTATACTATATTTAGTTTCCAGCAAGTTTGAATTCAGTTCCGTTAAATTCAGCTCCTATAATAAATTGAATCATAATTTATGTATTGCTGTTATACGTATTTGAGCGCATGATTTAATTGTAATAGGTATTATGACATTTATAGAAACCCGCACGCACAGTTTTTTTTTTACTTTTGCACAAGCTCAATATTATTATACGCCCATCCAAGGTACTTCAATCCCATTTGATTTTAATAGAACATTTTTTTCATTTCACCAAGTCGTTGGTCACCATCGTCAACCGTTTTACCATTCTATGATATAAAAACACGGACAATATTTATTTTGAATGTCCGCAGTAATTCTTGCACCAAATTTTTTTTTAATACTCTTCATATCTGCAATAGTATATATTTTATGCAAATCCAACTCCAGTTTTGGTTTTGTATCGTATCGTTTTGATATCGGAGAACCGAGATATCGCTCGGTATCGCCTCGGGATTCTGAGACTAGACAGCCTGACGGTAGCTTCCTACGGAACAACTGTATAGAAAGCGGAACGGCGTCGAGTTTTAACTATCTGAGCACCCATTAACCTTTCCTTGTAAGGCCCTTGCAGTAAGGTCAGTAACATTGTTTTCAATTTACTTGAAGGGCTGTAAGTAATATTTGTTCATATCCTACTAGGAAAAATCGAAAAATTTCCTAAGTGATGAATGTTGTTGGCCCCACTGATTTTTTGATCAACTCAGTGACACCAGGAATGATGTTCTAACAACCTCAAGAATTCGTCCTCGCAGTAATATCCATATGGCAACAAAAAAGGAACATCCGTACCTACTCAGACAGCAGGGCTGCTTTATCAGCCCTGAATGGAACAACGACTACGTCGCTACTAGTATGAAAGAGCTTTGAGGCACAGTAGAATCACAGGCAATGAAATCTCAGACAGGCTAGAAAAACTAGCAGCAACAGAAAACTTTGCAGATCCCGAACCAGTTGTAGGCATTTCCTGTAGGTTAGTCACTAAAGAAATCAACATTTGGCTGACCGAAGAACATCAGAAGCAGGGGCGGCAGAACAGGTCCAGGCCATGTGTGGAATTTGAAATTTAGGAGAAGGGTGGAGGGGAAGGGGGCGGGGGTAATTCGTAAAAAATGCATATGTAGATTTTCAGCATATGGGAGAGCTCATATGTGGATTCTTCAACACAATCAACAGGTATTCCGCCGCCCCTGATCAGAGGAGTGGAGAATGGCCACTGGCTGCAGTTAGGCCAAAACGCTCATGGGTTTGAAAAACACTAACCAAGTGAAGGAAATACTCAAGCTCGGGAGTAACGGAGTCAGGTCCTAACAGAAATGTTTATAGGTTATGGAAACTTCGGCTATCACAGACGTAACATAGAGCTCGTAGATAGCTTCCTCTGTCGTCTGTGCGGAAAGGATGATGAGACAGCTATTAAGGGCCCTGGAAATCGAGTATAAATCGCGGTTTCAGATTCAGGCCAAACGGTGAAGCCATTTTGTCTAATTCTTAGTATACATACTCTAGAGAATATAGAGACTCTCGCTAAAGTTCTACCTTTTCGAAAAAAATTAGATTTTTCATGCAAAAATGAAAATAAATACATTGTCCTCGATAGCATCGTTGTGGTAGTGTGCTCTACTATTCAGCGAAGCAGGAGCAGATAAGGCAGCTACTTTGCTCGAATTTTCTTTTGCGCGCTCCAAGCGAGAAAAAGAAAAACTACCACCCGTTATGCCTAAATTCTGCAGGTAATGAAACACCCAATGTGACCATTCAGGGGCGCACATACCGTATAAGAAAAGTAGGGGCCCCTACCCAAATGAGTGTGTGAATTCCCAAAAGGTTGGGTTGGTGTA
>CAKNWT010291492.1:0-10248 GCA_932066315.1 Andricus coriarius | reverse complement strand
TCAACATTATTCTATTTGAGCGTCGAGACGTGCTCTCATCGGGTCTAACATTCTCAAAATTAGCATAATTTGGTAGGTTGAAAAGTATCCTGCATCATAAAACCGAGAACGTACAGGGTCCGCGAACATTCGTGTATAAGTATTGTCGCATGGCATGGGACCATCAGTTACAGCCAAGGCAATATCGTGCATCCCACCAGGTGGTTCACGTAGGTATTGAGATTTATAAAACGGTCTAATTTCTGTTATATCACGGCTAATGAGACCTCCACTTGGGCCAGGGTATTCAACATGATAATGCGTTCTCGCATGAAAAATGCTTTTCTTCGCTACGATAACAAGCGGGTGTACTATAATGCCAATGCCAACCTGGTCGGTACCTCTCATAACCTTGACATTTTCTAAAGTAGATTCTTCTTTAAGTCCACGTTTTTGAGGGTAACTCTCCAGGGAAAGTTTCTTCAGTCCAGATGAAGAAGAGGCACGCTTTTGACGACTGAGAAGAACTGATGATGCTTCTGAAAGAATTTTACAAAATAATTATTTATACTGTTTACTTCAATACTTCCTGCATTAGTTTAGTCCTAAGAATCTTAGATTTCATTATATTTATACGCAGAAAATTTCCTATAAAATCAGCTTTTTCGGGTATGAAATAACCTTTGTTATTGTTCGAGCGAAATAATGCTTTTATAAAAAATTTGTGTTAAATTTGATTTATTCTTTAAATGCCTCAGAAGCATTGTTTTCCTTTCTTTTCGAGCAGTATGGAATGTATTGTGCCTGCGGCAGGCTTATTGTTCGAGCAGGTATGTTTACAAAATTTAGGTTTTGTAAACATACGCCGTCGACTAGAGTGGTAATGCGGGGTGAGTTTGTTGCTAATTGTTGAACTCTTCCTACGAGCTTGAGGGCTCAGCGTGATCGGTCGTGTTTTCGTATTCGGTGTGAATTTGTTCGCGTTCCCGATTTTCGCGATAACAAAAGTGGCTGTTCCATTTTCTTGTGTTGTTTAGTGTGACAGCTGATCTCTTCATTCGTGTCCCTTTCTGAGCGGATCGCTTTCACCTTGGATTATATAACTTGCAGATTGATCGTGTTTTGGATTATGTGAGTGTCCGATGGTGAGAGCTTCCTAACATTAATTAGTATTGTAAAGTGCTTTTCCCTCCATTCACTGTGTGGAGGGTTTCTATGCCAGGTAAATAAACCTTGTTTCTATTCGCGTCAATCATGGTTGCTTTCTACTTGGCCCACCTCTCTCCTCTGATATTTTTTCTTTATTTTAATTACTATTCATGAATTTACTTTT
This sequence comes from Andricus coriarius, assembly GCA_932066315.1. Taxonomy (NCBI): domain Eukaryota; kingdom Metazoa; phylum Arthropoda; class Insecta; order Hymenoptera; family Cynipidae; genus Andricus; species Andricus coriarius. The sequence continues at coordinate 8,936 of CAKNWT010291492.1, read as the reverse complement.
GTTTACTTTAAACTACGTTCACATTGGTCCTTCGAAGCCGGATAGGAGAGAGTGTGGAGTCTTTGGAGAATCTAACCTTGGCATTATTGTGGCTGTTCATCACTTGCCTATTGTTTAAGGATTGAGCATTGCCTTTAAATGGAATTTAACGAAACTTTATCTGCTATTTTGCTCTCAATTTCTAAAAATTTGTTAGCATCACGTGTGTTGGAATCATTATCCCCTTTCCTTTGTATTTTGACAATTCCCATTTATGTTCGATTAAGTGGGGATACACGGTTAAGTATCATGGCGCCGGTATCCTTAAAAGGGTTAACGGCTCTTCAAGGTTCCCGGGTGGCAGAAATTAGGCGGATACACGCACGATTTGAGGAAGGTTCTCCGAAAAGCCTTACGCGTAATATTGTCGACAGGCGACTCGCATCCGTGGAAAAAGTTTGGGAAGAAGTTCGCGCGACTCATGCTGAAATTATTGTGAAGGAAAATGCCGCTGTCGATCCTTAAATAGTTAATGACATGTTTGCCGAAATCGGAAATGCTTACGAATGCATTAGAAACGAAATGTTGCGTGTTCTAGATAGTTTTGATACGCCATCGATAGGTGCTTCTGCTCTTGCACATGGATCGGTGGACAAGGATAGTTCGGACTTGAATTCTCGAAGCGCAAAACTACCCAAGTTAGATCTCCCGATATTTTCAGGTCGTTACGAAGATTGGGAGGATTTTTGTGATCTATTCTCCTCTCTTGTTCATGATAACTCGCAATTAAGCAACGTGATGAAGTTGCAGTATTTAAAATCATGTCTCACGGCTTCCGCGGCTGATTTATTTAAAGACGTGTTTACGACCAACGCGAATTATTTATCAACCTGGCAGGCTTTGAAAGTGCGATTTTCCAACCCTCGCCTGACTGTAAATAATCTCTTAACTGCCTCGATAGGTTTGCCATATTTAAAAAAGGAATCTGCGGAAGATTTGAGGGCATTTAGCTATGAAGCTCAGCGTGTTGTGCGCGCACTGACAAATCTTGGAATGCCTGTAACGCATTGGGGAATATGGTTGGTGTACATATTAGCCAGCCGCCTAGATCCTGAATCTCGTAAGCTGTGGGAGGCTGACCTTAGTGTCAAGGATCGTCAGGCTGTCTCTAGAGCTGCTGCTGCCTCAACGGAGATCAATAAATTGGAAAGATTTCCCAGTTTTCACGACTTCGTAGAATTTCTCGAAAAGCGTTCTCATGTACTTGGTGTGATTGCTGCTGACACTAAAACTATTAAAAGGTCCGTTTCAACTCAATCGAAATCTGGAGCAAATTCCAAACGTGTTTCACATGCAAGTGCCGGTCCTAATACGCATGGCAATTCAGCCTTTCGTAATTGCCCGCTCTGTAATGGAGGACATTATATCGGTACCTGTCCGAATTATCTCAAACAGTCTCCATACGAACGTCGCAACGAAGCGCGTCGCTTGCGTTTGTGCTTTAATTGCTTAGGTGCACATAGATTTCAAAATTGTCAATCCAACCGTAGGTGCATAATGTGCAGAGACAAGCACCATTCGTCGACTCACCACGCTTCTTCGAAGCAAGTAACTTCTATCACGAATCACGATAAGAAGCATGACCTCTCTCAAAATAATGAGGTTTCCGTTCTTCCAACTAGTGCATCGTCTAACACGGCAAGTCTTTCGACCTCATGACACTCCATACGTCTCGCTACGGCTCAGGTTATGCTTCTCGGTCCTAGAGGAACTCAAGTGCGTGCTCGCGCTATGCTCGATCAGGGTTCTGAAGTTTCATTTGTTACAGAGTCTATGGCGCAATTACTCGAACTTCCCAAACGTCACGTAAAAATTGCCCTCACTGGCATTGGTGTATCAAAGGCTGGTACTGCACGTGCCATTGCTCAAGTGTCATTACAGTCACTATATGACACTTCATTCCAGATAGAGACTCAGGCTTTAATTCTGCCTCGTCTTACATCACAGCTACCTTCAAGAAAGCCCATGAATTTTGATCTTTGTCTGTTTAAAGATATTAACTTAGCAGACCCTCATTTGTTGGAACCTGACTCAATTCATATCATTTTGGGGGCCAATGTCTATGGTCAAGTTTTGTGTTCAGGGTTACGCCGATTCCCACCATCTAAATTAATGGCCCAAGATACCGCGTTAGGTTGGATCGTTTTGGGATCGTTATATTCGGACGTGCCACGGTGGGCGTTATCCAGTTCGTTAGTACCACGTAAAGTCATGCATTGCGCCTCTGACAATAACTTGGAAGACACGCTTCAACGTTTTTGGGATGTAGAGGAAGTAGCTCCTCCTTTAAAGAACATGAAACCAGAGGATGCTTTTTTCAGATAAACATTTTCGAACCACTGATGTACGGTATACAGTTCGCCTCCCTTTAAAATCGCAACCCTTACTTTCTTCCATAGAAACTCGGCGAATAGCCTTACGTTCTCTTTCGAATACCCACCGTCGCTTTTCTAAAGATCCTAAGCTTGCGGAAGCTGATCGAGATTTTATGAAAGTTTATGAGAAATTGGGACACATGGAGAAAATTCCAGAATCTCAAATAGAGAATCCACAAGCTTGTAACATTCCGCATCGTCCTATAGTCCTATCCACCCCCACTCAGTGGAAATTTCGCCTGGTTTTTAAGGCATCTCGACAAGCTTCTGAACAACACTGCCTGAATGAATTTCTCATGGCAGGTCCTGCTCTTAAAAGCGACATCTCCCTAATACTTTTAAAATGGTGAAAGTATCAATACGTCTTTACCACCGATATAGTAAAAATGTTTCGCCGAATTCGGATACATCCTGATGATCAAGATCTACAGAGAATTCTCTGGACTCCTGTTTCTGGGGAGCGCCCTATAGATTATCCCCTGAAAACGGTTACGTATGGTACTACCTGTGCACTTTACTTAGCCATTCGTACACGTGTTCAATTAGCATCAGATGAATCTCACAGATTCCCTCTTCGTGCAAGTTTCATCCAGCATAATACCTATGTGGACGACATTTTTGCGGGAGCAGACAATCTTGAGCTTGCGATAAAAAAGCGAAATGAATTATGCGAATTTCTACAATCGGCCGGAATCGAGCTGGATAAATGGGCAGCAAACCAATCTGAGCTTTTGCCACGTCGTAATCAGTTAAATGAAATTGATAGGCAAATTGTTGTAAACGAATCAGTTAAAACTCTGGGCTTGCGTTGGAATCCCGCGACAGACGCGTTCGGAGTTAGCGTTACCGGACTGAAACCTGACCTCGAAAGCGCTACCAAACGATCTATCCTGTCAAGTATTTCTCAATTATTCGATCCTCTCGGCTGGCTTGCTCCCATCACAGTCACTGCGAAAATCTTGATGCAAGATCTCTGGATCTTAAAATGTGACTGGAATTCGTCTTTACCTGAACAAATTATTGAACGATGGAATAATTATCGCAACTCAATTGTATCGATTTCAACTTCTTCTATCAGTCGCTGGTTAGGAGGCTCTTCATATTTCAAAGGTCAAATTCACGGGTTCGCCGATGCCTCTTCTCGTGCGTATGCTGCTTCTGTATACCTCAGACTTCCAAGCGACGAAGATCCTTATAAGGTCTCAGTCTTAATAGCGAAAACTAAGGTTAGCCCTGTAAAAACGATGAGCATCCCGAATCTCGAATTAATTGCTCCTGCTCTTCTTGTGAAATAATTCTGTCACATAAGGAGCTTATCTTACTTCAAGGCTGTACCTGTTTATGTCTGGACCGATAGTCAAATCGTCCTTTCTTGGTTACGAAGGCATCCGTGCCACTGGAAAACTTTCGTGGCGAATCGCGTATCTCTTATTCAAACCGAGCTGCCCTCGGCTGAATGGAAATATGTAACGACTAAATCACCTGGCAACTCACGGAGTCAAACCTTCGGATCTCAAGCAATCCGAACTCTGGTGGCATGATCCCAAATCGCTCACTCTTTCTGCAGAAGAGTAGGCAAAACAGCCAGACATTCGGCAAGTACTACGCACTCAAGCCCAATCCAGTGAGCCGGAAATACTAACGCGATGTTCAAGTCTAACTCGGCTGATCCGAGTTGTGGCGTATTGTCGACGTCCTCTCGTAAGATTACGCAAACGGAGGACGAAGAGTTTGGTACTGCTTCCTTTCTCACAACATCGGAGCTTGCGGAAGCTCGTATCGCTGTTATTCGTTTGGTCCAAGCACAACATTTCCATTCAGAAATGGCGTTGTTAAAAACAAAGGAATCTCTACTTAAGAGAAATCTAATCAGAAAATTAAATCCATTTGTGGGAAAGGAAGACGGAGTGTTGCGAGTTGGAGGTCGCTTGTCACATGCTAACCTGTCTCGCGAAACCAAGCACTCTCCAATTCTACCTTATTCTTCGGCTCTTAGCCGTCTTTTCGTTCGCCATGCGCATCTTTCCTCTCTTCATGGTGGAACGACTCTAACACTAAGTTTGTTACTCCGACATGTATGGATTTTAGGTAGATGACGCTTAGTTAAGTCTGAAATAAGAAATTGTGTATCTTGTCAACGTGTGAAACCCAGCCTAGCTTCGCAATTAATGGGCGATATCCCGAAGGATCGAGTCACACCTTCTCGACTCTCGGCACCGCTCATACAAGGGATACATTGCTCTATTTGTATGCTTTGCCACTCGTGCAATTTACCTAGAGGTCGTGAGTGATTCAACCACGGCTTCATTTCTGGCTGCTTATCGCAGATTTTCCGGTCGACGAGGTATTTGTCACCGTCTCTACAGTGACAACGGTACCACCTTCCATGGAGCTGCACGAAAGCTTCGAGAAATGTTTGATGCCGCCTCCGAATTTCATGGTGAAGTTGCAACGGTACTTGCCAATGAAGGGACCTTTTGGAAGTTCATTCCACCAAACTCGCCTCATTGCGGTGGATTGTGGGAGGCCGGAGTGAAATCTGCAAAGCATCACTTGAAACGGATGATAGGAGACCACAATCTCACATTTGAGGAACTTTCCACAGTGCTAGTGGAAATTGAGGCCTATCTAAAGTCTCGCCCCTTGTATCCTCTTACCAACGATTTGGACGACTTGTGTGTACTGACTCCAGCTCACTTCCTGGTTGGAGGCTCGCTGGGTCTTCTTCCTGATGCAGGGGTTCCTGAAGTGCCTGAAAATCGTCTGTCACGCTTCAACTAGTCCAGCGTATTCGAGAGAACTTCTGGCCATTCTAAATGGCCATTGGGACGAGTAATTCAGATGCACCTCGGTCCCGATGGGTTAATACGAGTCGTAACGATTAAAACGGCAACTACCACGTTACGTCGCAGAATACGAATTTGAGACTAGTTTCTCGCCATTACATTGGGGGTTTCCACTAGAGGCAGAAGATTCTTAAGAAAAGCAGATTTTCGTGTACCGAATTACCACTAGGTATGAATTTATATGGAAAGCAGGCTGAGTATATTGTGTTTTTATATTTTAGATGCTGAATGTGAATTTTGACTCAGGTTTCCGCTAACTCTTCAAAGTTTTCCCTTAGATCTAGAAAATTCCCTAAAAGCCAGTTTGTTTTAGTATAATAACACCTTTGTTAGTGGAATTATAAAAAAAAAGTATTTTGGGGGTACTTTTTAGGTAGAATGCATATGGGAGCTTTCGCTTCAGAGCCTGTAACTTTTTCCATAGATTCGACGAATTCCTTGAAGAGATCTATTTTTTATATAATGACGTTAAAGTAAATTCAACTTCACAGCTGAAAACTTTCTCATGAGCATGGAAAAATTTAGAGCCGAATAAAGTGGCAGATTTTCTGATCGCGTTATAGGAATATCTGACTATTCTTAAACTTCGAAGAGAAAAACCAGTTTCTCATAAATTTGAAACGGCACAGTTACAGCTGAAAAAGCACAAGTGTAATTTTAATCTGCTGCCTTGGAGGATGCTGAAAACGATGACAACTGCCCTGAAAAGGGATGTGTAGAATGATTCGTTTTCCGGTCCACTAAGGTACGCCTCCAGTGTTGTTAGGCACGCTGCCCTGCAGGGGGCGTTGGGGTGCGAGGATGAAGCCGTACTATTTCCATCGACGAGTTGACAATGTCCTCGTCAAAGCTGGAAAGCCCTCATACTAGGGAGGTATGAGCGTTATCAACCCTAGGACGGTGGACTCACCTGCGATCGGCACATGATCCCCAACGTGCAGGCTTATTCATACTCTCATGGATCCAAAAAAACAAACTTTAAAATTTCCTTTTAACAGTGGAGTGCTCCCGAATACTTTCCACAAATGTGATGGCAAGCGTGAATCGTTTTGCTACATTTGTCGTGAGTATAAAATAAAGAGCAATCTGAGAAAGTTTTTGAGACAAGATGAAATGTATTTATAGAAATTGCTTTGGTTTTGAGGAGACTTATCAATAAATGGAATGGGTCCCGCATTTAGTATGTAGCACTTTTAGTATTTCGTTGAGCCGACGGAATGAAAAAGAGAATCGATCGAAACTAAAATTCAAGGCAACAATTAGATGGAGAAAACCATAGTCGCAATATTTCTCAAATAATTTACGCAAATGTTTTCAGCGTAACAAAGCCAACGCTTATATCTACTAATGATGAGAATCTAGCAGAAGTTGAATCTGAAATCATTGCATCTATCAGTTTAGTGGAAAGTGAAGACTATTCAGAACAAGTGTACGAGAGATATTACGAAACTGATGATGTAACAAGGTCTGTATGTGATAAGCATAAACACAGCATTTTCAACGAAATCTGAAAAACAAAGTATTGTTTTTTCAATAGCTCAATTGTGCATTTGTTTATTAAATTTATTTAAAATATTTCAAGATTTTACCGAAAAATAAATAATTTTTGAAAATTGGTACTGAAAAGTAATTTTTAGTCCATTCCAAGAAACCATTTTTCTCATTAATTTGTCTATAAAAAATTAACAATTTTTTATAATTGCTCACCAATATCAGTGAGCATTCCCAGAAAAAATTACACTGATTTTAAACATTTTTTATCAATTTTACACAATTTAAACAAAATAGGACACTTGAGCTTCAGAGGGTACGTATTTTTTTGCGACCAAACATCTTTAGGTTTTTTCTTAAATATCTAAAAAAAACTTTTCCTCAATGCCGATTGAGTAATTTGAAAAACTCGAAGGAACGAATGTTGCCAAATAATACAAATCTTCAAAAAAAGAGTTGAATTATCCACCAAACAACAAGATTTTTGATGAATTTTCATTTAAAAAAGATAAATTTTCAGCAACAATAAAGTAATTTAATATCGAGTTACACATATAACTTTTTTACCAAATGAAATATATTTTCAACGAAATAGTTACATTTTCAACCAAACAGATGAAAGTTTAAACCAAAATGATTAAATCTCAACAACAAAAATTTGACCAAAAATGGAATAGTTACATTTTTAATTAGAAAATTGATTTTCAATAGAAAAGAACTCATTTTTAACCAAAGAAATGAAATTGAAACAACTAAAAGGATTAACCTTCTACCAAAAATAAATATTTTTTAAACAAAGTACATGAATTTTCAACGAAATAGTTAAATTTCCAACAAAAAAAAAAAGAATTTTCTACCAAAAATATTGAATTTTTATAGAAGACAAGTTTTCAACAAAATGCATGAATTTTTCACCTACTACTTTGATTTTCAATGGCATTTTCAAACTAATAGTTGAATTTCCAACCAGAAAGGTGAATTAGTCACCAAGAAGGTTAATATTCTAACACTAAAGATGTATCATTAACTGTTCGCGAGCGAGAGAAGTTTGTATCCGAAAAAAAACGATGCAATGTTTAAAAACCTTCCTGACGACAAATAAATTAAATGACAGGTCACTGAGAATAAATAATAAAACAGAATTATTTTAATATTATTAAAAAGCTCAAAAAAACGAACTTGTCTATATTTAAATCATTTCTAAAATACATATACAATTAATTTGAACTTGTCTACCGAAACGACGAGACAAGTTCTCAATTTAACGTTCGGACGACGACTAAATTTGCTTGCAAAAGGTACGAAAAGTTCTCACTCATTCTGGAATATGACTCAGCGATAGAAGAATAAGGATAGAAGAAGAAAGCGATAACACTTTAAAATTAGAATTCCATTGAAATGTAAACATATGAAATTAAAGTCTAAAATGAAAATTCGATATTAAATAAGTGAAATTAAAATAAAACAATGTACTTAATAAATTATATCAGTCAATTCCGAACATTCCGCCCGCTTTGTTGGGACAAAATCAAAAAGATTCACACAGTTCATTCGAAAAATAATAAATTGATGACAATACAAAATTAAAAATTTTGAGAAGAACACTGCTTACAAAATTTCTAACGACGATCTAATAAATAAGTGGTTAAAATTATCATTAACACAACAAGACAGAAATAAATAAATTGAAACATTCAATTAACACAACCGAAAAGAAAGTGCACGGCACTTTAAGACGAGATCTAAACATTTTCCTTCGCCCTTGGTAAAAGATACAATTCTACTATAAGCGTTTAAACAAACCACTCGCAGTGCGGAGAGACACAACGCGCACATGACCGTCAGGTCCGGGATGAAGCTGAACGACACGACCTAAAGGCCACTTTGTGGGTGGTGAATTTTCATCACGGATAAAAGCGAGGTCACCAACTTCAAGTGATGGATAAGAAGTCCTCCACTTCGAACGCGGTTGAAGCTTTTTCGAATACTCCGAGGACCAACGTTGCCAGAAATGCTGACGCATTTTTTGTAACAATTGCCATCAAGATAATCGATTCGAGGCAATGTCCATGTAACTTGGCTCAGGGATACTGTTAAGAGATTCTCCAATCAAAAAATGACCTGGAGTAAGAGCCGTAAGATCATCAGGATCATCGGACATGGATTGAAGAGGTCTTGAATTTAA
>CAKNWT010291475.1:2208-12284 GCA_932066315.1 Andricus coriarius | reverse complement strand
CAAAGTGTTGAATTTTCAAGCAAAAATATAAATCTTCAACCAAGAAGATTAATTTTTTACCAAAAAGGACGAATCTTGAACAAAATACATGAATTTTAAAACCAAATAGTTGAATTTTCAATCAAGAAAATAATTTCCAACCAAAAAACAAAACGATGCTCGTACGATTTTTATCACATATTGAATGGTAATCAATGTATAATTAAAAAAATGTTAAAAAATTTCGAATCGAAAAAAAATAAAAACAAATTTTCAATTCTTGACGACTCTTCCAGACTTAATATATTATATTATTATATTAATATGGAAGAGTCGTCAAGAATTGCATTTTTTTTTTTCGATTCGAAATTTTTTATTAATTACTTTCCTGACGTAAAAAAACTTGCAGCACATCCTTCCATATAACCTGACAAAAAAATGTTAATATTCACTTCATACCAGAAGAGTACCATCGGAATGAAATGTCAACGTCTTAAAAGTGTAAAATATAGGCTCAAATTTGGTATGCAATACTTTTTTACCATTTATTCATCATTTATCAACATTATGACTTGAAAAGTGTTTCTATCCACCTCGTACTGGTGTCCCTTGGACCAACAACGATCCGAGCAACTAACCCCTCGACTACTACAGAGAAATAAATACGAGAAACGAAATGAATCACCTTGAGGCCAAGAAGCACTATGAGGTTCAATCTTCTTATTAAACTGCTGCCTCTGCAGAAGATCTCTGAGCTGTCGATTGACCTCCGGTTGCTGACTGAAAGCCTCCACCGGCTGTGCTTCTGTCCTCGATTCTGGCCTGGGAGAGGCATAACTCGGAACCGGAGAAGGTGTGGGAGGTTGGCTGCTATAAGGATCAGGAGTACGAGAGGGTGCATAGACATGTGTGGTAGGACGTGTGGTATTTGAGTTAAAAACAGGTCGCGGAGTGCCCGGGGGTTGGTTAAATACATCGTTTCGCGGTGACGTTGAATACGTCGACGGAGTGCTGACGATTTGAGATCGGGGCGTTTGCGAGCCTTGGGAGAAGGCCTCGCTGCTCTCGAAGCGTTGGAAGTGCTCCTGAGATTGCGAGGAAGCCGGCGACTGAGGAAAGTCGTGAGGGGATTGAGGTGCTTGGGGTGAAAATGGCGAGGGTGGTTGAGGAAAAGCATTTGGAATCCCAGGCCTCACGACATTTCCTATCGGACGCATCACTGTTGTACACGGTTGATTGGGCAAACGAGGCATACCTTGATGAGGACTTTGGGGTGCCATGCCTCGAGTCACTTTTATGGGAGGTGTTGCGAAGGTGGCTCGAGATCCTGGTGACGGTGAAGCCATGGAGGTCATCTGATTGACATCCTGTCGGGAAAAATAACAAATTAATACATGTTACTGGCTTTAGGCTTCCGGGAGCTTTCAAATTACTAGGGTGTCTACTCAAATCCTAATAAAAAAGAATCCCTGACAATTTCACATTTTTCCAGGTAGGAATCAAAGTTTTTAAAGGCATAATACTTAAATAGCCCAAAATTATCCACCTGAGAATTATTACATTGTAAATACTTAAAATATCAAACTTCACAGCCATAAATTATCTCAAAAGAGGGGAAATAGGGTAATTTTTCAAGAAAATAGGAGAATGAAACTTGTTAAATAAAATTATTGTACGTACCATATTGAATTTCATATGTAACGCTTAAAATTTTTAAGATTTTAAGTCGAAATATATTACATTTTCGACAAAATAGTTCAATTTTCAACCAAAAAAGATAAATATTCTACCAAAAGAGATGAATTTTCAACGAAAACGATTATTTTCAACCAAGAAAGGCGAATAGTCAACCAAACAGTAAAATTAAAAAAAATAATTATTTTGCAACCAAACAGTTGTATTTACAACCAAATAGTTTACCCTTGAAACAAATGAGACGAATTAAAAAAAAAAAACAGTTAAATTTTCTATCAAATAGAATAATTTTCAAGCCAAAAAAAACGATTTTTTTAGAAGACAGTTGAATTTTCAACAAAAAACTACATATTCAACCAAGAATTATGAAATAGTTCATTTTCCGGCTTAAAAGACGAGTTTTTTTTAGAAGACAGTTGAATTTTCAACAAAAAACTGAATATTCAACCAAGAAAGATGAAGTACTTACATTTTTAAGCTAAGAAGACGGGGTTTTTAGAGGGCAGGCGAATTTTAAACAAACAAGTAAATTTTCAACCAAGAAAGATCAATTTAAAATAAAAATGACTTTTCAACTAAAAATAAATGAATTTGTAATCCAAAAGAACAAATTTTCTATCTGAAAACACGAATAGACAACCAAAGAGTCGAATTTTTTTAACAAAAATCGTGACTTTTTAACAAAACAGTTGAATTTACAACAAAAAAGTTCATTTTCAACTAAAAAAGATCCATTTTTAATTTAAAATTTGCATTTGAAACTAAGTATGTAGTTAAACTTTGAAACAAAAGACACGAATTTTCGAAAAAAAGGTTTAATTTTCAACAACAAAAATATGAAATTTTGAACTTTCAAGCCAAAAGACTGAATTTTCAACAAAAAAGTACATTTTTCACCAAGGAAGATGAATTTAGAATAAAGATGACTTTTGAACTAAAAAATATGATTTTTCCATCCAAAAAGACCAAATTGACAACCAGTCAAATTTTCGACCAAAAATCATAATTTTTAATAAAAAATAGTTAAATTATCAACAAAAAAGTTCATTTTCATAAAGACTTTTTAACAAAATAGTTTTTAATTTTTAACTAAATGGTTCAAACTTCAAACAAAGTTATTAAACTTCAACCAAAAACAGTTGTATTTTCAACCAAATAGATGAATTTTCAAGCCTAAAAGACGAATTTTTTTAGAAGACAGTTGAATTTTCAACCAATAAGTAAACCTTCAACCACGATAGATCAATTTGAAATAAAAATGTCTTTTCTACCAATAAATATGAAGTTTTTAAATCCAAAAGGATGAATATTCTCTCTAAAAACACGAATGGACAACAAAACAGTAGAATTTTCGACCAAAAGTCATGGCTTTTTAAAAAAATAGTTGATTTTTCAAAACCAAATTAATTTTCATCCAAATCGCTGCATTCATAAAAAATAGTTAAACTATCAAAGAAAAGAGACGAGTTTCTAACCAGATAAAGGCATTTTGAACCAAATACTAATTAATTAATAATAATATATATAATATCATAATTAATTAAATACCAAATACATCCAAATACTTTTCAAGCCACAAAGATTAATTTTCAACCAAATCGTCGAATTTTCAAACAAAAAAAGATTAAACTTCATAAAAAAAAAAATAGTTGAATTTTTAGTAAAACAGTTACATTTTCAACAGAACAGTTAATTTTCAATCAAGAAAGATGCATTTAAAAACAATCACTTCTCTACCAAAAGTCAACAAATAGTTCAACTTCCAACCAAAAGAGACGAATTTTGAACAAAACAGTTGAATTTTCAACCTACAAAGATCAATGTTTAACAAAAAACAGTTAAGTTTTCAACCGAAAAGTTGAATTTTCAAGCCAAAAAATCGAATTTTTCAGAAGACGGTTGAATTTTCAACAATAAAATTAATTTTCAACCAATAAAGATGAAGTTTCAAAGAAAAAGTTAAATTTTCAAGGCGAAGACTAATTTTTCAAAAAACTATTGAATTTTTAACCACAAAAAGAGGAATTTTCTGCTAAAAAGATGGATTTTAAATCCAAATGGATGAATTTTCTATCCAAAAAGACAAATATGTAACAAAACAGATGAATTTCGCACTAAAGCTGGAATTACAACATTGTCATATCGATATGGGCACTATGCCATAATTTAGTGCTTATTTAGTGCTAATTTATGCTGCGGAAAAAAAATGTTGTGCCCGGTAATTTTGGTCAAAAACATGTAGTAATGCCAGCTTCAGCTGAAGCCACAACTACGGTATGCGAAACTCGGAAACTATTAGTGATATCAAGTTCTTCTTTGCGCAGGAATTTAGTGCTAATTAACTGCTCTGGATTGGTGCCATGCACAAAATCCGGGCACTTTTTTTTAAACCAAAAACGTGTAGTAATTCTGTCTTTAGGTGCCTCTGGTATATGAAACTTGGAAACTATCAGTGATATCAAATTCTACTTTGCACAGGAATTTAGTGCTAATTAAGTGCTAATGAATGCCACAAAAACTAAATTTTGTGCCCGGAAATTTTAGTCAAAAACATGTAGTAATGCTGGCTTCAGGTGACTCTGGTATATGAAACTCGAAAACTGTTAGTGCTATCAAATTCTACTTTGCACAGGATTTTAGTGCTAATTAAGTGCTCATGAATGCCGTGAAAACTAAATTTTGTGCCCGGAAATTTTGGCCAAAAACATGTAATGCTAGCTTCAGGCGACTCTGTACGTGAAACTCGGAAACTATTAGTGGTATCAAATTCTACTTTGCACAGGAATTTAGTGCTAATTAAGTGCTAATGAATGCCACAAAAACTAAATTTTGTGCCCGGAAATTTTAGTCAAAAACATGTAGTAATGCTGGCTTCAGGTGCCCCTGGTATATGAAACTAGCAAACTATCAGTAATATAAATTCTGCTTTGCGCAGGAACTTAGTGCTAATTAAGTGCTCTGGATTTGTGCCATGCACAAAATCCGGGCACAAAATTTAGTTTTCGCGGCATTCATGAGCACTTAATTAGCACTAAATTACTGTGCAAAGTAGAATTTGATAGCACTAATAGTTTCCGAGTTTCATATACCAGAGTCACCTGAAGCCAGCATTACTACATGTTGTTGACTAAAATTTCCGGGCACAAAATTTAGTTTTTGCGGCATTCATTAGCACTTAATTAGCACCAAATTCCTGTGCAAAGTAGAATTTGATACCACTAATAGTTTTCGAGTTTTATATACCAGAGTCACATGAAGCCAGCATTACTACATGTTTTTGACTAAAATTTCCGGGCACAAATTTTAGTTTTTGCGGCATTAATTAGCACTTATTTAGCTCTAAATTCCTGTGCAAAGTAGAATTTGATATCATTGATAGTTTCCAAGTTGCATATACCAGAGGCACCTGAAGCCAGCATTACTACACGTTTTTGGTAAAAAAAAGTGCCCGGATTTTGTGCATGGCACTAATCCAGAGCACTTAATGAGCACTAAATTCCTGCGCAAAGCAGAACTTGATATCACTAATAGTTTCCGAGTTTCGCATACCGGAGTTGTGGCTTCAGCTGAAGCTGGCATTACTACATGTTTTTGACCAAAACTACCGGGCACAAAATTTTTTTTCCACAGCATAAATTACCACTAAATAAGCACTAAATTATGGCAGAGTGCCCATATCGATATGACAATGTTGTAATTCCAGCTTCCGGGACCTCGAATTTAAGGGAAAGAAAGGGGAAAAGTGGAAAGAGTGTTAAGTCTAAAATATGTATACAATTTCGCGAATATTTAAATTATAAACACTGTTACTATAAATACTGTAATACTATTTATACTATTCATATATAAAATTAATTAACTCTTTTTTCATTTGTGAATATAACTTTATAAATAAGGATAAGTAATTTCTTAACTTTTATAGTTTCTTAAAGTTCCTGAAGTCCATAAATTTTAATGATAATTCAAACCAATTTGTATTTCATTTTCATGCTTAAAATTCACTTAATATTTAACATTTTTAATTTTTAATTTAATTTTGAATAAAATATGTTTTCCTAAGATTAGTGAAAATGATAAATAGAAGTGTACAGTTACTATAAAGTATTGAGTTACTTTTACGAATGAAAAAACCACATTGTTTTATAATTTTATACACACGCTCGAAAAAAACTGTCTTAAGACAAAATTCCCTGAAATTTCCAGGTCTTTCAAGGAATATACAAATTTCCTGACAATTTAAGATTTTCCAGGTGAGTAGACACCCTGATTACTTATCATTTATAAATAAAAAAGGTAATTACTTGAGAGGTGGAAACTTGTAGTTGGGTAGTTAGCCCCGGAGTGCCATCAGGATTCAAGGCAGGTGTACCATCCTCGTTGATTTGCCTATGAACTCTTGCCATTGCTGAAATATTACATATTCCTATGTAATAGTATTAAAAAAATAATATTTATTTTCATGCCAGAGAATGTTGATGGATGTACAGTCAGTCTTCACAGTCCAAAATGCTCTCAAATAAGCGGAAATAGGGTGAGTTTTCACGAAAATAGAGCAATAATGGGGCAATCAATTCTTTTCAACAATCAAATTATTGCAAATAACGTACTGAATTAAATATGAAAAGCTTAAAATTACATGATTTCAAGCAAAAATATATTTAATTTTCAACAAAATAGTCGAATTTTCAACAAGAAAAGATTAATTTTCTACCAAAACAGATGAGTTTTCAACAAACTATTTAAATTTTCAACTAAAAAGATGAACTTGAAACCAAAAAGAGTAATTTTCTACAAAAAAAAGAGGAATTGTAAAAAAAAAGTATTTTCAACAAAATAGTTGAAACCTCAACCCAAACAGATTAATTTTTAACCAAATACTTGCATTTTCTACCAAAATAATAAAAATTTAAACCCAAAAAGAAAAATTTTTAACAAAAAAGTTGAATTTTCAACCAGAGATGAATCTTCAACTAAAACAATGAATTTTTGACAAAGTGGTTAAATTTTATACCAAATAGTTCATTTACAACCAAAAAAACGATTTTTCAACAAAATAGTTCAATTTTGAATCAAAAAGATGAATTTTAATTAAAATGATCAATCTTCAACAACAAAATTAATTTTTAACAAAGTAGTTCAACTTTAAACCAAGTAGTTACATTTATAACCAAAAACGAGGAATTTTCAACAAAATAGTTACATTTTTATCCAAAAAGGATAAAACTTCTATTAAAACAGTTGAATTTTTAACCCAAAAATATGAAATTTCAACTAGAAAGTTAATTTTCAACTAAATAGTTGAATTTTATACCAAAATAATAAAACAAATTTTTAACCAAACAGATTAATTTTTAAATAATAAAACGAATATTTAACAAAGTAGTTCAACTTTCAACCAAGTAGTTCAATTTTCAACGAAAAAATGATGAATTCTCAGTATGGAAAATTAAAGTTTTATTTTCACCTAAAAACTTCTATCAATTTTCCACCAAAAATGGAATTGTTAATTTTTTAGCGAAGAAAATTAATTTTTAACATAAGAAGACGAGTTTTAACAAATGAGTTAAATCATCAATGAATAAAATGAATTTTTAACAAAGTATGTCAACTTTCAACCAAGTAGTGCAATTTTCAACTAAAAACAATCACTTTCAGCCAAGAAATGAATAGTTAAATTTTCAGTTAAAAAATTAATTTTCAACCAAAAAAAAATAAGGAATTTTCAACAAAATAGTTAAATTTTTAGTCAGAGAAATGAATTTTCATTGAAAATGATCAATCTTTAGCAAAAGAAATAAATTTTTATTAATACAGTTCAATTTTCAACCAAAATTTTTAATTCAAAATGTTGAATTTTGAAAATAAATAGACAAACTTTCTACAAAACAGTTACATTTTTAACAAAATTTATAGTTGAATTTTTAATTACATAATTAAATTTGTAACCAATTATCAAAACTTTTAACCAAAAAAGATGAATTTTCAGTCAAATACATAGTTAGGTTAGAAAAGATGTTGGAAAGCGATGTTATTTGTCTGAGTGATATAATTTATACATATAATGTTAGAGATGGTGAAAAATTGACATACTTCAGCCCAAAAAAAGAATTCTTTTGTAGATCCTTTATTTCTTTCGACGTTTCGAAAACAATAGTTTTCCTCATCAGGATAATAAAAATTAGAAGTCCATCAATATAAAGAAAAATTCACAATTTTCTTCCCATTGTTCGTTCTTCCACGTAAGTTACATTTTGTTTATATTACAAATCCATTACTGAAGTTTTAATTTTTAAATGATGTGTTCAAATGTAACAACATCAATTTTTCACCATCTCTTACATTATATGAACAAAATACATGAATTTTCAACTAAAGAAAATAAATTTTTAACAAAATAATAGAATTTTGAACCGAACAAAACGAAATCTGAACTAAAAATATATCTAGTAGTAAATTTTTCAATTTAAAAGATTAAGTTTAAACCAAACCAGATGAATTTGTAACCAAAAAAGGTAACTCAACGAATGAATGAACAGTGAATGTTCAATCCAAAAGGACAAATTTTTTATCCAAAAAGACCAATTATCAACAAAACCATTGAAGTTTCAACAAAATAGTCTAATTTTTCACCAAATAGTTATATTTTCAAAACTACAAAGATGATTCAATCTCTGATAAGCGTATCATTGTCAAACAAATAGTTGAATTTTTAACCAAAATATGAATTCTAACAAAGATGAATTTTCAATCCAAAAGGACGAATTTTCTATGCAAAAAGACAAATGTTCAACATAATAGTTAAAGTTTCGACCAAAAAATGAAGACTTTTTAAGAAATTAGTTGAATTTTCATCAAAATAATTAATTTTGCAAACCAAATAATTAATTAAATTTTCAACCAAATAGTAGAATTTGTAACCAAATAAATGAATTCTGGGCCAGGAAAATAATAGTAGACTATTTAATTAAAAAGAATTCACTTTCAACTATTAAAGATGAATTTTCAACCAAAAAAGATTACTTTTCTACCAAAAGTTGAATTTTCAGCCCATAAGGACGAATTTTATTTCCAACCAGACGAACTGTCAACAAAACTTTGGAATTTTCAACAAAATAGTCTAATTTTTAACTAAATAGTAGTTATATTGTCAATAATACAAAGATGATTTTTTAACCAAATGTTCGAATTTTCAAACCCTCTTTTTTTCTTTGTTATATAACTGTTTCTGACAAGCCGATCATCTTCAACGAAAAAAGTTGAGTTTTCTACCAAAAGATGAATTTTCAGTTCAAAAGGATGAATTCTTTATCCAAAAAGATGAATATTCAAAAAAATAATTGAAATTTCGACCGACCAAAAAATATGTCTTTTTAAGGAAATAGCTGAATTTGCAACCAAAAAATTAAATTTTCAACCAAATAGTAGAATTTCAAACGCAAAATACAATAGTAGACTTTCTAAAGAAAAATAATTAACTTTCAACAACAAAAAATTTCTTTTCAAGAAAACAGTTGAATTTTCAATCAAATAGTCGGATTTTTAACCAAAAGGCGAGATGACTTCTAAACTCAAAACACTGTAGTACACTTTTCAAATAAAAAGAATTAACTTTCAACCAGAAAAGATGAATTTTCAAACAAAAAAGATGATTTTGCTATCAAAACATGAATTTTCAATGTAGAAGGACGAATTTTCTACCCAAAAGATTGAGGCCTCACAGTCCCTATGGGATAAAATATAGGGACCAAAGGGTACTTTTTGTCACGCTCATAGGGTACTTTTTCACGCTCAAAGGGTAATAAATTCAGGATAAATTCATAACATTTCAGAACAATTCAAGTTACATTAAAAGAATTCAAATAAATTGGAAAAAATAAAAAAAAATAAAAAAAGTCCATTGATTGCCGTAAAATTGGAATGAATTTACAGGATTTAAGGTAAAAGAGAAGAATTCGATGGAATTCATAAGAATCCAAGGTGAATGAAAAAAATTCCAATGAATTGAAAGCAATTTAAAAATATGAATAAACTTAATTAAATTCAATAAATTTGAAATGAACTTAGAAAAGTTCAAGGGAATTCAAAAGAATTCGATGAAATGCTTAAGAATTCAAGGCGAGGTTAAAAGAATTTAGGATCAATTAAATAAAAACTTTAAAAAGAATTTAAAAAATCAATTGAATTAAAAAGAATTGAGTTAATTTAGAAGAATTCATGTAAATTAACAAAATTGAAGAGAATTTAAAAGAATTCAGGGTGAATTGAAAAAAAGAGTCAAATCTCTTCAAATGTTTGAAAACCTACGAAATCCCTCACTTCTTATGAATAAATTCTTTCAAATACATTAAAATATTAAAATCCCTTAAAATTTTTAAATCTCTTTAAATCTCTTGAAAATGCCT
>CAKNWT010291474.1:0-11609 GCA_932066315.1 Andricus coriarius | reverse complement strand
TCCATGAACACATAGGTCATATTTTGGTGAACAATCTTTATTGGATCGATGTATCCTTTATGGCGTCCATTAAAATATTAAATAGTGACAAATCAATTAAAAACTATAGATTCTGCACTCGCTACATTTACCGCCCAATGGTTTTCAACGAGGTTTACCATTTTTTTTTATGGCCTCAATTGAACTGGTTGACGAGCCTACTATGTCTGGAGTCAGAGTTTCGATGACGAGTTTAGGACACGCCGAAAATTAAACTGAACTAAGATGTGAATTTGGGAAGGGTTTTTATATGGAAGAGATTCTGTGCAAAACCTAGGAATCGATAAGGCTAGCGATTGCTTACCCCATTTCTTAGCTTCATTGGTTTTTCGTCATTTTGGGTCAAGCTTTTACTTTTCCTGATTAGGAGAGATTAAAGAGCTCGCCTAATGTGAAATTCACAACTTGCGCAGCATTGCGTCAGTACTGGCCAGAGTTTGACATGGCGTAATCTTGGGATGATAACACTGTTCGGTACTGATTGCCATCTTCGAAGCTGTACTAAAATACTGTACTGGCCATTATTATTGACGTAGTAATTACGATAAGTAGTGGGATTCAGTACTGGTGTAGTTGTGGGTATGAGTACTAGTGAAATAATGAAAGTAAGCATGAGCTCAGTACGGCAAATGAGTACTGGGCACCAGTATTGGTGATGTACTGGCATGAGACAGAAATGATAATGATGTTGAGAGCAGATTGCCAGTATTGCTTCTGCACTGGCGGCATACGCTATTGCCAGCTTTGGTTTCAGAAATGCTGAGGCATTGTATTGGATTAAAAAATGTGCTTAAATCAAATTAAGTTTAATTTTTAAAATACATAAACTAAACACGTATTTTAATTCCTCGAAAAAAAATAAAGGCCATTTTCATATTCAAGAAATAAACATTATATCATATGAGTTTAGACATAAAAAATTGTTCATTTTTAAAGAAATGTCAAAAACATCTTTAAAAAATATGTTTGTCTAAATTAAAAAGCGAATCATTATTATTTTGTTATATCGCTAAGCCATCACCCTTTTGGGGTAAGCGTGACTTACTCGGTGAAGAAAGGAGTAATATGAGGAGGGGTATAGATTTTTAGATTGGTCTAGAATTTCCGTTTTACTTATTTAAATAACACGTTCGTTCCGCAACACTGCTCCGACCCAGGTTCTTGACCAATCTCTCTAGCGATTACCCCAAGTGAAGAGCCTCACAAAGTCGTCATGTGAAGCTCCCCAATCGGGCCCATTAGTATCAAAGGTATTTTGTTTCAGGCATCATTCACTCTAGTATGAATGTATGTATATTTATTTCCCCTAAGAATACAAGATTCTGTGGAAAGGGAAGGCCACTATGACAAAAATCGATAAAATAAAGATGAATATCAAAATGAAAGAAGCGTTATAATATCGTATGTATAATAGGCTGTTAGGTCATACTGGTCGAGTTCGGGCAGTGCACTATTCGAATAGAGAGAAAGGTCTAATTCTTAAACATGTACTTATAAAGTTGTATATCGAGCGAAGCATTCCAGGGTTTATATTCGACAATAAGAAGTGAAGATTGTTTTTGGTTATCATACCAATGTTCGGCAAGTAATGATTTCCAATGGGCGAGTAGATTGGACTTTTGGCGAGGATGTGTAAAAAAAACTTTATTTTCTCTTATATTACATAACTGGCAAATCTGTTGTGGATCGAATACAGTTGTTCCAGCTTTAGCGGTCAACTTAATGATGAACCTGGAAGAAGTTCTTAATTGAGCGAAAGTGCGCTTAAAAACGAAAGGAGCTTTGAATAGCAGATATTGCTGGGGTAGCGCATCATTGTGTACAATTTTACAAGTTACTGTTTTCCAATCTTAACAAAATCCGGCGAATGGAAAAATCACGGTATCTATCGGCTATAGTATCGATTTGAGTTATAAGATTGGGACCATTGAGATCCATGAGATTGTGACTTATGCCCGCTCGCTCCAAACATCTAATAAGATGACCTAGCTTATTGCTCTTTGCGTTTTCGGCTAGTTTTAGCATACAAAGTTCAGGATAGCTCGAGTCTTCCATATCAAAAATCTTTCCCGCCCAATTCAACGCCACTTTTAATATTTGGTATGACACACAGGGTAGAACTAGTTCCAATTTGACAACGAAGTCAGGCGTATTTCTGGGTAGGCGCAAAACATTTTTGAAAAAACGGACATGTGCTTTTTCGGAGACATCTAGATAATTTACTTCGATAATGTCGGCCGCATACAATATGGAACTCTTTATAATAGATTCATGCATTTAGATAATTGAAGACCATGAGGAACACTTGGTTCCAGTTGGAATATTGAGCGCCGATGCTGAGGCTGAGTTGGCTCTGCTCACTGCTGCATGTGCAGCTAAGTATAAAGCACCTGTTCTAGAAAAAATCGTACCCAAGTATTTAAAACAAGGAACAAACTCCAAAGAGCTATCATCATATTTCAGACCTAGAGTTTTGCGCTGATCCGACCTTTCTAGAATGTAGTGTATTCACGTTTGTTGTTATTAACCATGAGTTTGTTTATATTACAATACTCCTGGAAAGCATCCATGATTCTGAGACACACAACACCCATTTGTCTAAAAAAAATCTCGATATCCGAGGTTAGAAGGTTAAACATGATTGGGCTCAAAATCTCTCCCTGTAGAACTCCCTCGGTGATCGGCAATTCCTCCGAGAACTCGTTCTCCACTTTAATGCAAGCTCTCTCAAACAGACTTTTTATCATTCTAATTATTTTTGAGCTGACCCCAATATTAAATAGTTCTTACCAGATGCGAGAGTGATTAACCAATGGGAAAGCTCTTGAAAAATCCACGACAACGGCATAGACATGTATATTTTTTTTTTGTAACTAAATTTGCGAAACAGATGCCAATGTGAAAATATTATCCATACAGCCCCTACCTCGGCGAAACCCTGCTTGGGCTTCCATAATAATATGACACGACGACTCCCATTTTTCCAATCTAGCCAACAGAATTTACGTAACAAATTTAGGAAGTGAGTTTAGAAGGGCAGTAGGTCTGTATATATAGTATATATTCATTTTCAAGTATTTTATTAATAAATGTTTCGAGATAAAGAAGCCAATCTGGCGGCAAGTTTTTGTAAAAATTATCTGAGATTTGATCCGGCCCCCGGAACCTTATTTAATTTGCTTATGTTAATTGAACGAAGATTTCGTTAGCTGTAATTCAGCTATCTAATAATGGATGTCGCACATCTGTAAGCAATAACGGTGACAGACGTCTCAGAGGAAGTGTCAGATGGAAGAAGTTTTCCCCAACTTTTGTAGAAAGGATTGTAGATTTTTTTTAAACTTCTGAATCTATTAACAGTATCCTAGAATGTTTTGCTATCGTTGACACTCTCAAGGCTCACCAGAATATTGGATTAAAAACTCGCTTTTTTCTTAGCTATCAGTGCTTGGTACGATTTTTTAGCTTTGACATGAACCAACTTAGCCTCATCCCAGAAATTAGCCCTTCTGGATTTTTTCAACTCAGTAGAAAGATATGATTGGCTTTGGCGACAGTCAGAATCAAACCAAGGTTTGTCACGGTAAAATTTATCAGTAACATTTCTTCTCACTGACCACATATCTACTTTTTTGGCGCTGTCGATAATAGCCTCGGTAAGGTTTGAATTGAGATAATCTATGTCTAATTTCTCAAAGTTAACCTCAAGCCTGTGAGACAAATATAATTCGTTCGAGAAGATCTCCCGTTTGTCGTTTGTGCATCTCAGAAACGTCAGGTTTTTATTTTTGTTTACATCCAGCGCGCTTGAGTCACCAACTGAGATGAGAGTGCAACAAGAGGATACCAAGCCCGGTAAATGATCCGAGGTATGTGTGGATTGATCCACCTAATGCCTCAGCATTGCACCAAACCAAGCCATTGAAACTTTTATCCCCTGCATTAACAAACGTAAAGTGGGCTGGATTTTCACTCTGCGATCTTTCACCTCTCCGTCAGTTCAACCAATCCGAGACAGTACATTGAAAAATTTGTGTGAGAAAACATATCAGGTGGACCATGGCTCAATCCGCTCACCCTACTGTTGAAATCGCCATATATAGTGATAGGAACGTCGCTGTATTTCTCTGGCAGAACACATAAGGTTTTTCGAAAAGTTGTTGGCTTACTTCTGTATATACCGTCGAGTTAAAATAGCCGATTCGTACAATAAAATTAATTTTATTTGCGCTATAAATTCGAACCAAAATCCAATACTCTTACTTATCTCTGAGCTTACTATTATAATAAATTTTATTTATAAAAAGGGCTAGGACGCCACTGGCTCTGCCTTTTGATTTTTCTTTTGAAGCGTTAGAGAAGAAATGATTATGTTTATTATCCGCGTACAAGTTTTTGGGAATTTAAGTGAGCCAGGTTTCTACAATTTCTGTAATATCAAACTTATCATAATTAATACAGGCGTTTAAAAATCTTACATAACCATGACAGTTCCAGAAGAAGAAGTTTGTAGTATTATTGATTCGTCCTGGTGCGTTTCTCTCATTTAACCATTTATATTATTCTTCTTCGTCTCCCTGGTTGATGATAGCCGATTGTGAAAAGTTTCTTTCGTAAGATTTCCCGGCTGCTCTTTGATAATGGCTGG
Source organism: Andricus coriarius (assembly GCA_932066315.1). Taxonomy (NCBI): domain Eukaryota; kingdom Metazoa; phylum Arthropoda; class Insecta; order Hymenoptera; family Cynipidae; genus Andricus; species Andricus coriarius. The sequence continues at coordinate 6,922 of CAKNWT010291474.1, read as the reverse complement.
TAGGGATTCCGACGCCTTGCTCTTCACCTTTCAAGGTATCCCGCTTGCTTCCCCCATTTTCCCGTTTTTAAATAGTTCCGTCACGATTTCTAGCCTCTTTAAGGTATGGTCGCCATACTTTTCTGTCCTGTCGTACCTCTCTAGCTTCCTTCACGTCCATGCATTTTTTTATGCAAGCTCTTGTATTTCTATGGCTTCATATGTCCCTTCGAATTAGGGTTGCATTTACACATTCTAACCATTCTTTCCGCGGTCTGCCTCTGGACACACTGACATTTAATTTACTTTGATATACACTTGTTTCGTTAATCACTATATTCTTATAAAGTAAATGAGTCGACTTATTTTCATAAGAGAAAAAATGTCTAAAATAAATTTAGAATCTTGACATTAACAACAGTTTACGCAAAAGAACCTCTATTTTTTTACCATATTTTTTTCCAAATCTTAAAATAAAACATAAACTTGAAATCACCTGAATTCATTTGGGGTCACCCATATACCACGTGGACAGTTGGGGCCCGAAAATTTGTTCAAATAAAAAAAAATAAATGAGTTTAAAAAAATGATATTTAGAGGTTCCGTAAGCCCCGAATAGTTTAACATGTATTTTCCATAAGAAAGCAAGAGGTTTTTGTATATTTTATTCAGAATCGTCAATATTAGGCGTATCGAGTTGACCCTGAAAACTTTTCTACAGAATTAGCCATAAAATACGAATAAGAAATTACTGTTTGAAATTCACCCACATATTCTAGTAATTCTATTTTATAGGGTCCCAAATAAACCCCATAAGTGAAAAATGGTATATTGCGAGTTTTTGGCGCTAACTATTAGTTTTTTGAGGTTTCTTTTAGCGAACGCTCATTCGAATACATGAAATATTATTTTAAACTGATAGTTTAATGTTTGAATAAATTGTTTAAACAATTTATTATTGTTTATAGCCATTTTATTTTAGAATAGAGTTAAAAAGTCGCGGTTTTATCTTAACTTTTCAACTGATTTTCAACTTTTCAGTCAGAGCAAGGCAATAATCAATTAAATTCAACAAAAATAATTGTTCAAACAATTTAATATAAATACGAATATTCTCTTAGAATAATGCTAGAAAGTTGCGGGTTTTTCTGAAATTTTCAGCTTTTCTTTGATTTTTTAGTTATCAGTAACTACTTCAAGGGAAATTTACATTTATAATATGATCCATGTAGAAAATTTGAAGAATATTTTAAATAATTCTTTTATTTCATAAAAATATACTCGCAAAAAGAAACAATGTGTAAAAAATGATTCTCCCGATTCTTTATCTATTATTAGTTCATAACTAAAAATCCAAAGCAAAGTTATAAATTTGAGAAAAAACCGCACCTTTCTAGCAATTATGTAAGAGAAGATAGTTATAAAAAATAATTATTTATTTAAAAAATTATTTTTGTTAACTTGCATTATTTATCGTCTCACTCTAATTATAAAATTCGTAAAAACCGCGACTTTCTAACTGTATTCCAAGAGAAAATTGCTAAAAATAATAATAAATTATTTAAATAAGGTATGTAAACATCTAATTATCAGTGGAAAGTAGTATTTTATGGATTGGAAAGTATTTGTATTAAATTAAACCGCGAAAAAATCATAATTAGCCCCTAAAACTCGCAAGACCCTACTCTTTAGTTATGGGGTGTTTATATATGGGTGTGATATATAAAAACTAATTATTCATTTGTATTCTATAGTTGATTGTGAAGAGCAATGTTGATTTTTAACTCGATTCACCTAATATTGATGATTCTGAATTAAATGTACAAAAACGTCTTTTTTTCTTTTGGGAAATATGTGTTGAACTTCATGGGGCTAGTGGAAACTCGGTCTATTATTTTTTATTAAAGGTCGAAAATAAATCTGCTTTTTTATGAATAATTTTATGCAATATGAGCATGAAAAGGATTCACAGTTAAAAACCAGACTTCCAAACTAATTCAATTTTCAGAAAATATAATAATCTAAATAGATTGGTTCAGAATCACCCACAGATCTGAATATAATATTTTTAAACGCATTTATTTTTTTGCGGATTCGAACAAATTTGTGGGCGATATGCAAGGAAATTCGAAAAAATAATTTTCCAATGCATTATTGGACCACCCTAACGTGGACTCGCGTTCTCCTGAATCTGCGGATTTTTTCAGACATACATAAAAAACTAAAAAAATGTTCACTAATTTTTGTTTGGACTTTTTACTTTGCATCATGAAGCTTATGTTTTTAGGAAAACCCGAATTTTCAGCCAATTCACAGCTCCTTTTCGCTTCGTAGCTTCGTAGCTTTGAATATTTTCATAAAATATTAAATATGTCCACGTGGACAGAGGAACCAGGGGAGGGACGATACTTAAAAAGTCCACGTTTGTCCACGGGGGGTGGTGGTGGAGGGTAAAAATGTAATAAACAATTGTCCACGTGGTATATGGACGGCCCCTTTGAAGTCACTTGAATTCTGCTGAAGTCGCTTGAAATCTCCTGAAATATCTAAAGTCATTTGAATTCACATGAAGTCACTTGAAATCTGAGTTCATTTGAATTCATATGAAGTCACGTGAATTCACATAAAGTCACGTGAAGTCATTTGAAATCAACTGAATTTATTTGAAGTCACTTGAAATCTCCTGAAATATCTGAAGTCATTTGAATTCACATGAAGTCACGTTAAGTTTTCATTTAATTTTAATTTTTGTAAAGAACATTTTTCAGTGTTTTACTCGTTCGGACCCACAGATTTCGATTTTTGTATTAAAAATAGCTAATTTGATAAATACAAATTTTTTATTCATTAATTGTAATCCTTCGAATCTGTTAACAATTTAATTGCTGAGTCCAAAAATATTCGTCTTGAGACAAGTTTACGTCGACTCGAAATCAAAATACTAAGACCATAAAAGTAAGACATTATCGAGGGGCTATTCACTGATGAATCATGTGAATGCGACTTCGGAAATCGCGAGGAAATCCTTCATGGAAATCCTGCACTCCCAGAGCAGTCATTGATGGGGAATCTCAGCAGTCACTGGGGAATCTCGGGAGTCAACGGAAATTTCAGATATTCTAGTTCGTACTTGAAGCGGTATTCACTCGATTCGGGTTAAGTCAGTTATTGCTTATTTTATTCAGGCATGCGCAAGCCGGTACATTTGCTGTGAAAGAGATTTTGAAAGTTGTTTTCTATTTTCCTGGTTCTGCAATAATATTGGATAGCAGGTAAATAAGAGCACAATCTGATAAAATTAAAAAGTTTTTTCGTGAAAATACCTAATATAAAAACCAAGGGCGGATCCACGGGGGGGGTTTTTGGGTCCGGACCCCCCCTTTAGCCAGGTCCGTCAGGTAAGAAAAGGATATATATATATATATATATATATATATATATATATATATAAATTTCAGCGAAAACCCCCCCAATGACTGAATTCTGGATCCGCCCCTGATAAAAACAATGTAATAACATCTCTAAACTAATAATGAATGATTCCACTTAAAATCATACAGAGAGATCTAGCTTAGGGTGTAGAAATACATTATTTCTAAACAGGTTATTTTTCAAGTATAATAAGGAGTTCTAAACAATTTTCTTTACCTGCAATCCATTGAAGTTAACCTTACAATAACCAAAAATTACGAAATTTTACGTTTAAATTCTCCATATTTAACGGGTGTACCTATTCCATTTTCTTTACCTTAAGTGAGAATCATTAATACATGTTAATAGATCTAATTAAAATTGTGTTTGAATATAAAAAGACAAAACAACGGACGATTTTATGGAAATTTTAAAAGTTCATTTTCTCAAAAAATCTCGTATTTAAAATTTTTTAATTTCTATAATAATTTGAAAACAATGTGTATCTACTACATATTCTGTTACTTTCGCTTTGTATAAGCATCTTATTATTATTGATTGTTACAAATGACTCGATCATTATCCTACCACTTTTGACTTAACTGAGATATTTAAATTTTCATTCCAGGTACTGGTTTGCTCTTTCGTCCATTCTTAAAATCCGTTGGGAAATTTTCAAAAGATTCAAAATTGCTTAAATCACGTCGATTTTTTTGAAAATGTATAGAAAATATTTTCACAAAAACCCCACATTTTTATCTTGTCGTTTTTTTTTTAATTTTTACTTTTATAATATAGACAAACTGTGAATTTATTCTGGCTAAGTTATTTTTGTAGCTACGAGAATTTTTTGTTCAAAAAATTGAACAAAAAATTGAAGTTTGCTCTTTTTAAATAATTTTACGAACAATACCTCTCACTCTTTTATAATATTTGGTATAGCTGCTAAAAAATGCAAAAATTCAAAGTGGGTTCATTTTCTGTTTAATTCGTCTTTATCTAATAGACAGAATTTTAAAAACATGAAAAGTTGATTTTATGAAAAACTCGATTTTTTATATGGTCCAATTTATTTTAATTTGCAGTTCTATTAAGAAGAGATTCTGTATTTTTTTCAGACCAAATTATTTTTGTAGGCCCGAGAATTTTTGTTCGAAAAAGGGAAGCGAACTCTATTTTAGCAGTGTTTTCAATCTGTCGTTGTTTGTAGGAAAGCCTAGAAAATTCCATTTTTCGAAAAAAAGGTTCTCGTGGCAACAAAAATGGTTCAGCCCGCATGAAACTTACAGGATGTTTTTTATATAAAAGTAAAAGTAAAAAAAAATGGCTAAAATAAAAAGGTTTGGATTTTGTGAAAGTATTTTCTTAATGTTTTCAAAAAAATGCACGTGATTTAAGGCACTTTAAGCTTTTCGAAAATTGTCTAACGGATTTCAAAAGAGAACGAAAAGCCACGCCAGAATGTGGAATAAAAACTTTAATGACTCAATTAGGTCAAAAGTTATATAGGTTTAAAGAAAGAGTTGTTTTTTTAACTTCAAAATTAAAATACTCATAACTTCGCAGAAACTTCTTGGTTCTAAAATCAGAAAAACACGCGTCGCCTCATTTCCTCTAAGAAAAAACATGTTTTTTCGCTAAGAGGAGAAGTCGGTTGAAGTTTACCTATCTGGTTTAAAATGGATTCAGTCTATTATTTATTGAATAATACTTGGAATGATTCAGAAGTAGATTGCGAGTAATACCAATATCGTTTACAGGTTGATAATTGAGCAGATAATTGAGGGACAATCATGTTCTCAAGTAACGAGAGCGGTGTATCAAAAAATAATGGAACACATTCCCGTGCACTTTGCAGAAACTGCAAGGAAAATTTAACTTCTCTGGACACAGAACACAATTTAAAATCACGGTTTTGGGATGCTTTGCAATCTCATTTTAAAGACGCTGAGATTCCTAAATACATTAGGAATTTATTTGGTTGTCAGAACTTGGACAATGCTTATTCTTTTCGAACAATTACTGACGAAACAGTGAACAAACTAGAGAAATATACTGCAAATGAGGTGCATTCCCTCTTAGATTCGAATGAAAATTAGAAGATAACTATGGACTCAAAACAAACGCACCTCAAAAATTTCGGTTTATGCTAGGGGATAAAGCTTTAATTAATAGTTTAGTCAAATATGTCAACTCCACTGCAGATCAATTTTGGAAGAAAACGCAAAAAGATACTCAGCATGAAACCAAATTTTTTATTTTATCTAAGTCCTAAATCGCGACTTTGAAATTTGAATTAAATTAAAATTAAATGTCAATGTTTACATCTATAAAACCCATCCTTGTTTGGACAATTGCCAATCTCTTCTCGTGTTTTTTTCTTCATTTCATCTTATAATAAACACATATAAAATTACTTTTATGAATCAATATTCAAATAATTCCTAAATTATTCAAATTATTTATATGTGGTAACTATGGTTATATGCTGTACGTTCCGGCGACAGTTTCACGGCGTTGCTGACATTCAAGCGAAGTTCGAAGCGGATTCTTTGGAGAAATCAATGGGTAATCATGGGATTCACAAAGGAATCACTTATGAACTGCCGCATTCATGTTTTTCTGACTCCCTGATTTCTCAGTGAATAGCCCCTCGGACATTATGTTATGTCTCGTCTCAGATTTGAGACATAGCCAGACATCGATGTTTTGGAGACGAACTCAAGACATCGCCAAGTCGAACTCAAGTCGAAGCACTTTCACTTGGGATTACTTCGCCCGGGCCGGGCAAAAAATCATGAGACAATAGTTTGCGGTTTATTATAGTCTGCACTGCACCAGTATCATGCGAGTATTTCGTTGCGATCCGGCAAAAAATCATGGGACAAAAGTTCGCCATTTGTTAAAATTTGTACGACCCCAGTATCGTACCATTACTCCGCCCCGGCCCGACACAAGATTGTGATACAATGGTTTGCTATTGTCGTGTTACCATTGGGCTTGAAGTTGACATGAGGTCGAAGAACCAGGACTGACTTTTTTTAATACTGCACAGAATCCGTACTGGATCGATATTGGCCTGCCGATATTGGAGCTTTGATTAGGCACAGTTCAGATCCAGTGTCAATATCCGTACTACGCCAGGATTGGCTAGCCAAGTGTTGGAACATTGCTCTTGGCGCGCTACCGCTCCAGTTGTAAGCATTGGCCCTAGTCTGTAATTGAGTGTCCGGATGCAATAAGGGCACATACAATTTTCTCGTGCAAAAACAAAGCCCCCTGGAGGCTTTAAACAAAATTTTCGAATTTTAATTTTTAAATGATATATCTGGATCTTAAATTTTATTGCGCATCTTTTTTCCTTCTAGATAAAAAGTTGTAGCTTCTTTAGCTTACACACTAAAGCCGAAAAACTGACTTAAAAAAATATGCCCGCTGCGCGGGCACATTCTCATTGCGCGCTACGCGCGCGACTGTTGGTTCTCGCGCTTCGCGCTCGAGAATATATTCATCTCGCGCTTCGCGCTCGATA
>CAKNWT010291473.1:1447-15326 GCA_932066315.1 Andricus coriarius | reverse complement strand
GAAATATGCTGATGATCAACTGAAAAGACTAAGGGCTGTGCTGGGTTATATATAGGTCTGCTATTGTTATTGTTTATATATTCTTTAAGGTATTAATCATTATTTCTTAGAATTATACATAATAAAAACGGTTCTGTAATATTTAATATGACACCTTTGTTTATGCTTAAAATTCCCGTTACAGTTATAATATCACATCAGCGGCATTGGTTAAAGGGATGATGAGAGCTTGAATTTGAGACGAGACGCACATTCCCGAACGGTTTTGTAATATATAATATGACACCTTTGTTTATGTTAAAAATTCCCGGTACAGTTATAATATCACATAAGCGGCATTGGTTAAAGGTATGATGAGAGCTTGAACATGAGATGAGACGCACATCACCGACTTCTGCGATTTGCGTGACGTGTACAAGCGAAACTTGTTCGAACTAGCATAAAAGCATGTAACATTGCGGCGACATGTGACATGCGTGACATATGACGGCTCATATCAAAGCGTGATATTATGACTCACCTCTTTGGTATTTTCTTATGACGTAAGCAAAAACATGACACATCATCCCTCTCCATACGCAATCACACATACACGCAAATGCAAACTCATCCTCACACGGACATGCACTAACACTAATCGGTCCAGAACCGGCACTATAACACTATTCACACAGTTTCAGGGACCAAAAAGAAAGATCGAGTTGGTTAACCAGCTATTTTTAATAGAAATTGAAACAGTTAGAGAAATGTCTCTATTTTTTAGACAATTTTTTTCAAAATTCAGAATTCCTCTTAAGGACTAACCGTAGTACTCAAAAATTAAAACAATAAAATGTACCCTTGCGACTTTTTTCGACGAAATGAAAATTGTCAGAGTTATAGCATATTCAAAATCCCACAAAAAGAAAATGAGAAGTAACATTTTAAGCCAAATAAACCACAATATGAAAAAAAGTCAAGAGAAGGAAAACTTTACTTTTTGATAGCCCTACAAGATTATCACGACCACTTTTTGAGTTTGCTTAAAAACTCGAAAACTCAAATATTGTTCGCACAAAAAACAATGAATTATTACATTTTCATCATAATGAGAAGGTATTGATTTTATGTGAAAAGTTGCTTTCGTGGATTCCATCAAATATCGACGTTTTGATGCCCCCTGAGTCAGAAAAAATAGTTCTTACGTCGGTGTCTGTCTGTCGTCGTTGTCGTGGTCATCTGTAAACCCGATAAATTTAGAAAGACTAATCGGATTGGAGTGTGCTTTGCCGCACAGTTTCAGCGACCATCAAGAAAGATCGAGTACGTTAGCGAGCTATTGCTGAGGATAGTCGCGGGACATTGTGATGCGCTAGCTACTTTTTGAGATTGTCAAACAATTGGGTGCCTCCCGCGACAAAATTAGAGCTTTTCGGTAGGTTTCCCATGGGTGGTTGATGCAAACTTGAACCTTCGTTGGTCTCCTCAAAGCAAGGAGAGTTAGTTTTTCTTACTCAAAAATGAGAACGAAAGTGACACATGCGCTAAATTCAGGAAAATTAGCGAATTCAAATTCTGTAAGGGATGCATAGAATATAAGCTGAATACGAATATTTTTTCTAGAATGTAAGTTAAAAGTGTAATCAAATATGCGTGAATTCAGGTATAAGAATTATGTAAAACCGTAATCATCGGAGAAAATGAAACGTACGAATTATTATAAATAAAAATCAATGTATTGACAAAGCGATCTGGCTGATACGCGCTGACACGAGTTAGGTTCAGAGTTTTTCTTACTGCAATTTAGTAAATTTTGTAAAAAAAAAAATATAATAAACAAGGATTTGAGACTTCTCAAATGTTGAATAAGCACGAGCGAGCGAAGAGCCGCTGTCCAAAGCTCAACCAATACATCGTCAAAAAAGATGTACGCAGAAAAAAAACAGATCGGAAGCAATTGTTTCCGATCTTGTTTGAAACGAGAAAAATGAGGGTCGAACGATGGAGCCATCTAAAAGGCACCACCGAAAACAACGAAACATGAGGACTGAGCGGGACAGCAGGCTTAAATGACCAGGTAGGGGCAAGCCAAAACATGCTACGCCCACGGCTTTGTGCCATGAAAAATAAACGATATAGACAAATAATTTAGGGAACGATAAAAAACGATGATTTGATATTTCGACTCGTTCAGCGTGCATGCGGCGTTACAGATGGCGGGAGGGTTTTCCGGTTTTTTGGGAAATTTCGGGGAAGTCAGGAAATTTCCGGGGAAAATTTCCAAGCTTCCAGGAAAATTTCTTGCTGACGATGGGATGCTCGGTTTTTGGGCGGGCTCCTGCCCGGCGGCGCTGGATGGATCGACCAGAACGTTTTCAGCTTGGATGAAGTGAGGTTGTAGTCCCGCGTTAGACCAGTAAAGACGTATTTCGTTGTTTTGAGCGGCTGTCCGAGATGATTTCGAGACTTTTGTGCATCTTGATTACAATTTTGTTATAAGTGTCCACCTTTACTAAGAACGTGTTAATTTTGAATAAAATAGTGAATCGCATTCGAGTTCGTGTTTTCACTCAATTCCTAACCCTAACAGCTATTTTGGATAGAAATTTAAACAGTTAGAGAATTTTCCAACTTGTTAGACCATTTTTTTCAAAATTCAGATATTGTATTAAGGACTGTCCGTAGTACTCAAAAATTAAAACAATTTATCTTCGTGACTTTTTTCGATGAAAGGAAAGTTTTCAGAGTTATATTGCATTTTCAAAATCCCACAAAAAAAATTAAATTAATATTTTAGCCCAAATAAAGCACGATATGAAAAAAGTCGAGAAAATGAAAACTTTACTTTTTAATAGCCCTACAAGATTATCATGACGAAATTTTGAGCTTCCTTAAAAAATCGAAAATTCAACTTTTGTTCGCACCAAAAATAATGACATAATAAGAAGGTATTGATTTTATGTGAAAAATATCTTTCGTGGATTCCATCAAATTTTGACGTCGTTTTTGTCGTCGTAGAGTGTATACCGGATAACTGGTGAAAGACTCATCGGATTGGATTGTGCTTTGCCACGCAGGTTCAAGGACCAAAAAGAAAGATCAAGTTCGTTAACCAGCTATGCTAGATAAAAATTTAAAAACTTAAAGCATTTTCAAAATTTTGTAGAACATTTTTTTTTTAAATTCAAAAATTCCTTGGACTTTTTTCCGGTGAAAAGAAAATTGTCAGAGTTATAGCATTTTCAAAATCTCACAAAAAAAGAAAATTAATATTTTAAGCCAAATAAAGCACGTTATGAAAAAAAGTCGTAAAAATAAAAACTTTACTTTGTGATAGCCTTACACGATTATCATGATGACTTTTAGAGTTTTCTTAAAGAATCGAAAATTCAAATTTTGTTTGCACAAAAAATAATGAATTATTACATTCTCATCATGATGAGAAGGTATTGATATTGTGTGAAAAATGGCTTTCGTGGATTCCATGAAATGTCGACATTTTGAGGCCCACTGTGTCAGAAAAAAATGGTTTTTACGTCGGTGCCTGTCTGTCTGTCGTGGTTGTCGTCGTCGCCTGTATACCGGATAAGTTTTGAAAGACTATCAGAACAAAAAAAATCTTTCTTCAAGTATGTTATAAACTCTTGTTATAAAAATATATTAATAATAAAAAAAATTAACTTTTTTGAAAAACCACTTTACTCTACGATGCGTATTTTTAGTTTAAATCGTAAAAAATAACATTAGGAATAAATTAAAATAATTGAAAAACGACAGAAGTTGCAATAAAATGTTTCGCCACCATTTTTTAAAAATAGGATACGCTTTTTGTTAACTATAGGAATCAGACAATGAAAATACGGATTTTTCAATGCCAGTGCAATATCTGAATAAGCAGCCTTAGACCGAGGTACAAAAATAAATACAATATACATTTTATATAACAAAGTTAAAAATAATGTAGAAAAGTTCGCACTTTGGATAAAATCGAGTGCGAAGCACGAGACACGTGATGAGAATGTGTTCGTTAAAGCCGAAGGAGCTTTAACAAAAAAGAATTCACAATCACCAAATTACAGTGATTGATTCTTTGCGCTTTAATTTTAAAAGGCCTGCCCACAAATATGGGGAAATACAAAAACCGAGCACGTAGCGTGAGGTACATACGTTATCGAACGCGAAGCGCGAGATAAATATACTATCGAGCACCAAGCGAGAGAACAATATCGCTTACAATATCGTTTTACCTTGATTCGTAACTTGCGATTACGGGAGACCGTGGCGAGTATTGCATACGTGGTCAAATGAAACAATGAATTTTCTCTCCAAATATATTTGTGGTTTTCATTTTTGTTCTTTTTAGGAATAACAGAAATAATGATACTGAACATGTCTAAAGTAAAAAAAAATGAAACAGATTAAATAAATTAAAGCGATTAAAATTTCCACACCTCAATACTGTTATTCTTGTGCTAGTTTAAAACGGAAAGAAAATTTAAAAAATAACAGGTACTGTTTTCATTCTAAGGTTTTTCGTAATGTTTATTGATCGAACTTTTATGTCCTGATGCATTTATACACATGTATTTAATGAAAAACAGTAATATTTCAGTTTTGATGAAAATTGTATGTACTGCTTATTACTGAACCCTCTTTACCTTTTCATGGAGCCGGCCGAAAGGTTTTAAGTGCAGAGTTCAAAAATATAAAATGTTGCAATGATGAGAACTTATTGAAGAAAATCTGACAGCCACTCATGGCCAGAAGAGCCTATGTTTGCGGCTGTAAATCTGTCTTGCAGAAGGATTCTAGTGTTAGACCAGCTGAAATTTCCCACCAAGTTTCAACAGCAACTTTGCCTCGTAAAGTTATAAAATGTTGGCAAAAAGATGTTTCAATGAAAAATTCTTGCAAAAAAGTGAGTGATACTAAAATTGATATTTGCAATTATTCCTTTAAATTTTTCAGAAAAAAAGCTTTAAACTGTGATAAGGCTTTTAGAGTTTATGGATATTAGGAGTTTACAATTCCTATTTTCTGTGAAAATGAGAATAAAGATTGTGTTAAACTGATCATTAATTGCATTTATACTTTTAAGTATTTATAAACTCGGCCCCCTAAGTAATAAGACTTAATTATACCTTTTAAAAAGTATTTGTTGAACATTTCATCGAAGATGAACGGGTATAAGTAATCATTGTTCATTTGTGAAAACAATGTAATGTATATGTCAATTTCAACGATGTTTCGTCATGATAGTGGATTGTATTTGCAAAAGACTTTAAATAATCTTTTATATGTACAAAAACATACACAAAATAAATTTCTATTCACAAAAAGTAATAAATAGTTAGCGTGTGTCATTCATAAAATTGATACATGAAGGTTGGAATAATGTAAAGAACCACATATCTTTTTAAAAACTACCGTAGATTGCAAATATTTCACTGAAAATTATAACTATGTTCGTCTCGCCCCAGTCCTCCCTATGGCATAAACTTCATACTGTGCATGCAATATGGCGGTAATGCACTTACTTAAAATGTAGGTTGATCCAAGCTACATTATTTGATGGCGCATGCGCAGAGTCCCACATAGAGGTTAGTGCCTGTTGGAACACAGGAAGATCGGGAGCAGTGCTAAATGACTGCTCCTGGTCTCACCATTATCGATATTAACTTGCATCACAGCAAAGGCGCATCTGCAGTTTTGCAGAGGGGCATGGCTGCGAGGCACACGTCTACCTCGCTAATCCAAGAACCTTGGTTAGTTCGAGATACCATAAGGGGACTAGGAGGGGCTGGTCTTTTTTGTTACAGGGACCCCAAGGCGGCCAAACCAATGCCCTGCATACTGGCGAAGGGAGTTAACGCTGTCCCTCTGCTTGAGCTTTGTTCGAGAGATCTGATGTTGATAGCCACGGATTTCAAAGAAATAGGATGGCTAGTTCTGGGATCGGCTTATTTTCCTTATGACAGTGATACCAACCCACCAGTGGAGGTACGTACTCTGGTGGAATGTTGCAAGGTAAGGGGTATTCCTCTTCTGCTGGGATGCGATGCTAATTCCCACCATACTTTGTGGGGCAGCACGGAACTCAACTGAAGAGATAATACTGAAATACGTACTGGAATACCTAATCAACACTGATTTAGATATTCTTAACACGGGAAACACGTTCCGTAATTTGGTCAGGGAGAAAGTCATTGACATCACTCTCTATACCTGTAGTCTTAGAGATAATATCAAGAGGTGCAGAGTTTCAGATGAACCCACTCTCGCAGATCACTCACAGATAGACTTTGTGTTGGAATCCATTGTACCCGCTGGCCTCAAACGGCTCAGAAATCCAAGAAGGACGGACTGGGTTCAGTTATCCACTGAGCTAAGAGGTTGTGACGACGTGTTTTCCACCTGTCACTTAACGATCCTTACCGGAACTGGGGTACTCAAAAGAGACATGAGATGTTAAATTGGTCCGAAGAACGAGAGTCCCACTTCTCAGAGAGCACTCTTAAATTTTTTTGAAGAAAGCTTATTATTTACTTCACTGTTTATATTCCCTTTTGCAATTTGTCAACCAACGCGAGAGAGTTGGCTGACAGCCATCAACAACGCACGCATTCCGAGACGATCACAACATCAGGGTTGGCAAAGCAGACCAGCGAAATCGTCACCACTGGTTCCTTGCTAATAATACCAGTCGCCATGGCAACGACACTGATCAGGGTCAACCAATGAGCCAAGCCGCCATGACACTGCCAGTTACCCACGACAAGATAGAGTGAGAGGGAGAGTCCTACAGGCGACCCTGTCCTCTACTCACACTGCAATGGAAATTTCACGCTTCTCGGAGAGAGAGAGAGAGAACCGACCCACTATCGCCCTGGCCTTTTCTAGCTTATGGATTGAAAGGGTTATTCTCAACGAGCACTGCCGGTAACCCCGGTGGTGTCAAAAATATTCTACACATATCAGCACAGGGCACAAATGGAATAGTATCCTCTCGAAATTGGTCCAAATACCGAGAGGAAGTTTTATGACTTTTTTTCTACCACCGTCGGCATGCGACATTGTGCCTAACCCTTTTCTTTCTATTCTGTCGTTAGGAATGGTGACATAATTTCCGGCGGCCATATCGGGATTGAATTTCCCGCCAGGTCGTTTTTGGTAGATTTGCAGTTGGCGCGCAAAAGCCGTGTTGCCATTGGTCGACTGAAGTAACGAACAACAGATACATCTTGCGGGAGCATCAACGCTGCGTGGCGACCTGTCACTCTCGTTCTTCGCGTTAGAGTCTAAGGACGTCTTTTTCTTTTGTCGTTGTTAAGATCATACTGCCGATGAGTTTGAAGTTGTAATACCGGCTTTTCTAATAAATCGATCATGGACTTCTCGAAAGCACAATGTATGCCTAGTATAAAGGTATACATTTTACAGTATTTTGGCAAATCACTTGGGCGGCATTTCTGATATTGGAATTTATTGAATTGAATTGTGACTCGAAATACCGCCGCAGTGATTTGCCTCATCAAGTGCTCTCTGTGCGGGTTTAAATTAATTTTTTGATCACTCTGAACTGTAGGCTAATTTCTTTTCCGGTGTTTGTTTAACAATGTATTATCGCTTTAAAAATTTCACGTGTTAAATGGTTTCTAATTTTCCTATTCGGAAACATGGTGTCACGGCAAATCTCCAGAATGGAGGTTGCGGGATTTTCCGGCCCATTACCTCAAATAAAGACGCGTGATCGAATTTTTAATTGTTTCGCTTTCTTTGGGGTTCGATCACGGTCAAAGTGTTGAGGTTGGGGAAATATAGATTTTATTTTGCCTGTTCCTTTTTTTTGGATTCTGCGAGATTTTTCGGGTGTTTCACCATTTTTTGTCTGTCAATCATGTGTTCTAATGGCAGGAAATTACGCGTTTATTTTTGTAAAATACTTAGTTTTTCGTGTTTGATGTCAATAAAAGTGTGATTTTATCTTTCGAAATGTTGGCCTCTGATTCATGCATGGTTGGGCGACCCCCCCTTTTTTTTGCTTAATCTTGTTTCCTGAGCTAGATCCTTAAGAATAAAATTCGAACAATTTCAGATTGATTAATTCATTTTAATGAAGTGAGTAGAATGTGTCCTTAGCAGGATTTCATAGATTCGAATATTTAACCCTTAACTCACACACCTCCAAATAATCACGTAGATGACACATGGGGCCGTTGGACCCCAGCTCGAAAAAAAGCAATAATTCTGAAATTTATTAACATTTCGATCTGAAACTTTTTTACCATATATTTCAAACCTTTCTTTATTGTATTAAGGCCTCATAGTTGCAGGATTTTAATTTGTTAATGGCGAAAAAAATCATTAAAAAAGACCATTTATCGAGTTTTCATGGAACTTTGAAAAAGCTCTGGGGTCTTTTGGACCCCCAGTGTCACTTAAGGGTAAATTGAGTATTGCTAGTGGCTGGCGTCCTAGATTAATTTTGATTCGGTAGTTTGGAGTGAAAGGAATTATTTTTTTTACGATTCAATAATATAATAATAAAACTGTGAGTCGTAAACCAAAAATAAATAATTACGTCAATAACCCATGACCTTATGTCGGAATAAGCCATAATCAGGTTGTGAATTTTGGAGGCAAAAATTCACGTCTGATAATGTGCAAATTTAGAGGTTCCCAGGTCAATTCGAGAAGTGGATACTCTGGAGATGGCAGCCAACATTTTCACGGAAAATGTTGCAGGCAAACAAAAGAGATGTTTAGACGTGCCAGTAATGGCAAAACGAAGGAGCTGTGGATCTCATTCACAGCGATGAGAGATGAATACAGGGGTGCAATACGTAAGGCAAAGGAAGAGAGCTGGACCAACTTTTGCACAGACATCGAGAAGAGAGCTGAGGCGGCTAGATTGGATAAGCTGCTTTCTCGAATCCGGACGCTATTCTCGGCATTCTGAAATTGTGCGGCAGGGGGTACTCTGAGTCGGACGTGGATAGAGTAGCTCACCTGATCAAGGCACATTTCCCGGCTTTTCAAGGTTTGGAGAAAGAGGGACGATACCTCAGAGGCAACCAAAGTCGCCAGCGGCCCAAGGGGGCCCGACACGGCGGCTAGCCAACGAGATTGTCATCCCTAGCAGGGTCAGGTGGGCCCTGAAGTCCTTCAGTCCTTACAAGTATCCTGGCCCAGATGGCATATATCCAGTCCTCTTACAGAGTGCTGGAGAGATCATCATAAAGCCGCTAGTGAGACTTACTAGGGCTAGTCTGACGTTGGCAGATTTCCTACTAGAAACAGTGGAAAGACTTGTGAATAGATATATCCCCGCTAAGGTCTTGTCATTTGACGGCGATGGTCCTGAGCGGAGCAGTAAACCTAATCGAAGGACAGCTGAAGGAGAAAGGTCTCGCGATTGGAACCCTTATGGACATTGAAGGAGCCTTTAATAACACCTCTGGAGAATTGATCAGGGCGGCCATTATCACACATGGACGTGCCACATGCTGGTTAACTGGAATCTAACTACGACTAAGGGTGATACCACTTTATGTGGAACCGTTCACTCTTGATGTCCACACGGTGGAGTTTTATCGCCCTTGCTGTGGTGCTTAATAGTGGATGAACTGCTTCATCTACTCTTGGGTCGAGGCCACCACGTTATAAGCTATGCGGACGACATACTGGTTATCGTGCGCATCCAGAATCTGGATGCGCTCTTCGGATTAATGCAGCAAGCACTGATGATAGTAAATTAATGGTGTAACAAAACTGGACTATCGTTCAATCTGAGTAAGACAGACGCGGTTGTCTCACCATATGGTAAAAGTGGGGAACCACGAGTACTTTAAAAATGGGAGGACAACAACTGGAAATCAGAGATCGAACCTCGAAGTCGATACCCACGATGGCACTGGGTTCACTAATAGGTTTGGAGCCCCTCCATCTCACCATCAAGGCCTTGGCTGCGAAGGCGGCCTGGAGATTAAATTTGGTAAATGAAACAAGGATCTAGCCAGCAGTTAAGATAGTCGACTTCGCGAGGAGGTTGACTCTGAACATGCCCAGTGACAAAATGGCCACTCGCTACCTCTTCGACAAGAAGTATCGAGTTAGCCTATCCAAGAAGGAGAAATGGGTTAACGGCGACGCACACCTGCCCAGTGATGGAGACAACTGGTTTACACATGTCTCCAGGATCGAGGAGAATGCAGGAGCCGGTTTATATCGTAGGAGGAATGGAACGGGCTTCACAATCGAGTTGAGGTCCTGCGCCACAGTTCTACAATCTGAAAATGTGGCCATACTCCAGTGCGCCTGCAAGTCAAAAGAGTATGACAACAAAAGAAATATCCGTATCTGCTCAGATAGCAGGGCTGCCATAATGGCGCCCAATGGAACGACTACTTCGCTACCAGTATAGGAGTGCTTTGAGGCACTGAACAATCTAGCGACGGAAAACCGCGTTAGTTTGATATGGATCCCTGGACACAGCGGTATCAAGGGCAATGAGATATCGGATAGGCTAGCCAAATTAGGAGCAAGAAGAAACTGTACTTGACTCGAGCCAGTTGTATGTATCTCCAGTAGGTAAGTCACTGAAGAAATTAACAGTTGGCTGACTGAAGAACATCCGAATGAGTGGGATTTAGTCTCTAGTTGGAGACAGTCCAAAAGACTCTGGGGCTCAAAGCTTAACTCTAACCGAGCAAGGGAAATACTCAAGCTCGGGAGGAACGAAATAAAAGTTCTAACAGAAATGTGTATAGGACATGGGTTCCTCGGATATCACAGACATAAGATAGGGCTCGCGGAAAGTCCCCTTTGTCGTCTCTGCGGAAAGGATAATGAGACAGCTACTCACATCCTTTGTCACTGCCCTGAGGTTGCGGGGAAAGATCTAATACTGTCAGGCAATTACTGCATCAGTGAGTCAGAGATATCAGCCAACAGCATGGCTGCAATCCTCTCCATACGGAGAAGGCTTTGAGGTCACGATTAGGCTCACGAGGTGAAGCAACGGGAAAACCCAAGCGTCAGGGGCTGTTACGCTCCCCACCCAGCTCAATAATAATAGTATTATTATTGGGGATGTGGCAACCCCATCGCCCGAGAGCTCAATTTCTTGCTGTCAGCCACGTTGCATTGGGCTAACTCCCCAGCGCAACGAATCATGCGGTTACGTCACCACTATCGCGCAGTGCCACCCACAATAGGCCTCTCTCGGATGGAGTCTATGGTTCAGTTGGGAGTGGCAATAGGACCGAACTGAGGCGACGACCAGGCAATGGCCCCGGAAAAACGCTCGAACTACGATTTAAATGGTCGGACCAACTCAGAAGGGACATCACCTGTTGGCAAAGAAGCTCACTGGCGCGAAGAGAATTCATGCAGAGGTTAAATAAACGTTGGGTCAATATGCACCCAGAATATGCTCATAAAACGCCTCATTGTATAAAAGATCAGGTATCCTTTTTGCGCAAAAATGGATATAAAGCTCTTTATCGGCAAGAAGAAGAGCATCATCCTCCAGCGAACATACCACCCGTTCCAACAAGACCACCTTTACAGATAGCCGATAAAGCCAACATCAGAAGTAGGAGATCTATCCACCAAAAAATCTTTCTCAGGATGGACGAATTATCTGAAGCTAATAAAGTTCTCCTCGATTTGCTCCCCGAAGATGTTAATCTTTGGAATCTGAACTGTTTTGTTTACCAGAAGGCGGTCTCCCTGCTTAGCGACAATAGAAGTAACGATACTTCAGTACACCTGAGTAAGACTCGCGAGTGTATTGCATAGCTTCAGTTTAAAATTGAAACGGTGAGACGGCATGCATCAAATATTCAGTGCGTGATTGGCTACATCACATAAAATAAAAAATTCACTCCAAAAGTTAGGGCACTTGCTCGAAAATTAAGGAAAGTAAATCACACGCTGAACAAGTGTAAACTGTAGACCATCAACCAGCACTGGACGCAACAAATAAGATCCTTTCAACAGCGAAAAAGCGCCTTGAACGACGAGTAAAATTGACGAGTAAAGTGTATGAAGAGACTTGTCAGCTAAACGAAGACGCTTCAGATATATCACTCTTCCGTAACTTTTTCCAAAGGCAAAGGTTGCAGGCTCCAGAGGAGAAGTGTCCACTATTTACTACTGAGGAAGTGAAGAAAGTTATCGCTAGAATTAAGAACTTTTCAGCGCCAGGGCCAGATAAAATCAACAACTTTTGGTGGAAGAAGTGTACTTCTACGCAACAACATCTAGCTCGTATATTTACTACTTTCTTAAACGGAGAACAACCTGTCCCGCAGTGGCTAGGGGAAGGACGCACGGTCTTGATCTCTCAGACCAGAGATTTGTCAAGTCCACAGAACTATAGGCCATCAGCTCGCTTAAACACCAGCTACAAGCTATTCAGTGGTATCCTCAAAGAGAGGATATTAACATCTATCGAGCCGTTAGGGACTGCAATAGTTGAAGAACGTAGATGCAAGAGGGTGCTGGCAGGTTGCAGGGAGAACCTGTTAATAGACAGGTGTGTAACCCAAGACTCGATCAGGTATCGACGCAATCTGTCCATGGCTTGAATTCTCTACCGTAAGGCATTCGATAACACGAACCATAAACTACTAATTAAGCTCCTTGAGTGCCTGCAGGTGCATCCAAAAATAGTGAGATGCATAAAAGAGCTTATGCTCTTGTGGCGGACAAGATTTGTCATAACATCTGACAAAAGACAAGTGACTACAAGCTATATCACATATAGGAGGGGAGTCTTCTGAGGAGACTCTCTAAGTCCGATATTTTTTTCGTCTCTCTCTTGCCTCTATCTATTGTCCTCCGAGGCGAAAGCTCTCGATACCTAT
Organism: Andricus coriarius; assembly: GCA_932066315.1. Taxonomy (NCBI): domain Eukaryota; kingdom Metazoa; phylum Arthropoda; class Insecta; order Hymenoptera; family Cynipidae; genus Andricus; species Andricus coriarius. The sequence continues at coordinate 2,475 of CAKNWT010291473.1, read as the reverse complement.
GTGGCCCGCCGATCAGAAGAGAATATAACGTCACATGGACGATATGTACGAACTTACACTCTCTGCTTCCTCGAAGGAGGATCTGAACATCCTTGTGGAGGCGGTGGATACGTACTCTGAAGCGATTGGCATGAAATTTGGACTGGACAAGTGTGCCTGCGTTTACCTTCGCCAAGAACGACTAGAAACTACACCATCGCGTGACAGTCAGGATATTCAACTCATAGGCAGAAATACCATTCAACATCTTCGTAATGGAGAAACATATACATATCTTGGAATACCGCGAGCGCAATCCCAAAATGTACGAGTGTTAATAACAGTTCTTGTAAACAGGTATCGCCAAATTCTCAGAAAAATTCGGGCTTGCGAATTATCTGGAAAGCATTAGATCCAGGCGACAAATATGCTGGCCGTTCATATACTGCTCTACACATTTGGCGCAGTAAAATGGAACGTCAATGAGTTGAAGCAACTTGACCGAAGCACACGCAAGATGATGACAATTCATCGAAGTTATCATCCTAGATCTTCCATACCTCGAATATACCTACCTCGAGATAAAGGGGGTACAGGCTTGCTACGCTTGGAGTGTCTTCATCAAAGAATTGTTCTACCTACAGCCTGCTCAGTTCGAAATAGTGCACATTCCCCTATGCGACTCGTACATCAACATGAAGTCCATAAAGTTGCGGCGTTTCTATACCGTGCCGCAAATGTGGCCGCAGAGGAGCTTGGCTTCCCATTTGAGTCCAGCGATACTATACATGGCCTAGCATCACTAACATCTTCTGTGCTCAAAATTCGTGTACAGGAAGTAAAACATACGCTTCTACTAAGAGAAAATGCTGACAAGCCCCTTCATGGTAAATGCTACGGCACAATACGTAGAGAAAAGCTCTCGATAGGTCCGTCCAACATGTTTCTCAAGTCTGCAGGATTGAGATTGGAGACTGAGAGATTTATTTTTGCCTGTCAAGAAGGCGTTATAGACACCTTAGTTTACCGCGAGCGCATAATGAATATAC
>CAKNWT010291470.1:4382-28558 GCA_932066315.1 Andricus coriarius | reverse complement strand
TCTTTCTCCTTGGCAGTGATGTTGAATTCTGACGGGGCCGAGAATTCGATCACGAATATAGCTCGTTTCTCGAAATCTTGGAGAAAAATGTCAGGCCTCGAGTGTGCAACGGAGACTGCTGTCCGAAAATCGTAGTTCCAGAAAATTTGGCACTTCTCGTTTTGGACAATTGACTCTATCTCCCTTGGAGCGTTCGGCAGGGCAGGGTCGCAGCCAACACCGTAAGAGCGAGAAAGATGGTAATAAAGGACTCTTAGGACCGCATTATGTCTGTAGATGTACGTCGTTCCTGCGTGGGTGGGCACCCAGATAGTATGCGTTCCAGGTACTCAGTGTGTGCATGACACGCTCTGCACCTATCGCTCGGAACTTCTTGACATAAAATGCGGTCACGGTATGCTAAGGTGGAAATGACACCATCCTGGCATGCGAAAATAAAACCCTCTGTACCTGAATTAAGCCCTGATGATCTGAGGAAAGCAAAAGTTTGCTCCTTCGATAAGCACTGTTTTTCTACATTTCTGTGAAAAATTCCGTGCATTTTCTTGTCGAGTAGCTCTTGATGGAATTTCCGAACTTTTGCTTTCTTCACTTCTGCTTTCAGAAGTGAAGCATCTAGATGGAGTAATGCACTTTCTTCACATCTGATGTTAAAATTCAGGCCAAGGGTTTCGGCCGCTTGCTCCGCGGCTTTGTAAAGGAACGCTCCTTTGCCAATCATCTCGTGGTTCCTGACCATTTTTAGGAGAGGATCTCTGCCATGGGCTACGATATAAGCTGTACTTAGAACTATTCGGTTATGAAGACACTGGAGATTCAGAAGTCCGCGTCCGTCTTGACGGCGTGAAATGTGTAATCGCGGAACTGACGAATTGATATGCAAGCTTTTATGCGTATGCATGATCTTACGTGTGGTGACATCAAGGGCCTCAAGTTCGTTCTTCGTTCTTTGAACCACCCCAAACGAGTAGAGTAGAACCGGGACAGCAAGCATGTTAGTCGCAGATATCTTGTTCAACGCTGACAGATTGGAAGACGAAATCTGTCGGAGAAGATGCTTGTATTTGCTTCGGAGAGACTTCTTTACTGATGTTACGTCCTGAATGCGGCTTTGAGGCACGACCAGGTATGTATAGGTCTCTCCAGTGTTAAGATGTCTGATAACACCTATATCCACAAGCTCGGGGTCCTCGGGAACGCCAATAATCTTTCCGTCCATCAGCTGAATTTTAGACCACATAGCTCGAATACTGGTGAAAAACTAAAATCATATTTTAGAGCTCAAAAATGTCGAATACTCATTATTTTTTGAGATAATGAAGGTCAAAGTTGGCCAATCACGTTGCGTCTTTCAAAGTTAGAAAGCGGTGCTCCAATTTTAAAAAAAATCCTCGACAGCAACTCGATTCACGGTAAACACTTTTCTCGTTCACAACAGTGACCTTTGGATTCAAATTCGTAACGACGAAACGTGAGAAGATTTGAAAAATAATAAACCATCAAACGGTCATTTTATCTAAATGATTGGAGTTGATTAAAATAATTTCTTAATTTAAAACCTACCTACCTATCAAGTTTATGATTGAAAAAGCTTATTTGTATTTAATCTTAGTAAAAACATGTACAATTGTTGATTAAATATCCAACAAGATCACGAACCTTGTGTGAATCTAGTTTCACGTAAGTCGAACGTGTCAGACAAGTATAACTCTCTTCTCTATGTAAATCTGAATTAATGAGAAAGTACTAATTGAAAAGCAAAAAGATAGCACTGATTCAATTAATTATTATTATTTAATTATTTTTTAACAAATTTGACTAATTTGATTAGAAAATAACCTGTATTTTATGCAATTTGACAAAACAGTTAGTTACATTTTTTCAAATTCAATTTATGGCCAAGTATCAATTAATTAATTAATAGTAATCAATAATTTAAATAATATCTGTAACAATCGTTAAAAAATTGTTATTTAAATATTTATTTATTTTCATAAGAATTCGTTTAATTTTCATTATCCTTAACGGGTTCTTGATCAGCATTTTTTACCAAACTATTTATCCCCCGTCTTGGAATAATTTAAAAAAAAATTAGAATTTACTTTTATGAGTTTCGTTTTTCATTTCTTTTTATACTCATTTATAGTGTATTGTAACCCTTATATGTCATAATCACCGTTACCGGAGTTGCGATGGCTTATTCAAATGAAGAATATTGTGACATGATTCTTGTGCTAGGGGCATGCAACGGAGAAGCTGGTGCTGCAGCAAGGGATTATGCTCTTCGATTTCAGAATCGTCGGCATCCTGATGCGAATGTAATTCGCAGAGCTGAAAGGCGTTTAAGAGAGACAGGTAAATAGACCCAAATTGATTGTAAACGAACATTACAAGATTAAATGTATTGTGATTGAATAGAAAGCAACTGGTGATCATTTCTACTTATCTAATGAAATTCACGGTTGTTTCTCAGGAAAAATTATACCTAATAGAAGAGGACTAGGTCAACGACTTAAAGTAAATTATCAGGCAGAAGACGTTGTTCTAGCAGCTACCCGAAATAGTCCAAGAATAAGTCTTGGTCAAATTGAGCAAGTCTACAATGTGTCAAAATCATCGGCTCACAGGATTTTAAAAATAAATAACTTTCATCCATATAACTTAACTAGAGCTCACGATATGCTACCCCCAGATTTTCAGTCACGGTTGGATTTTTGCCAGTTCAAATTTTCGCCAAGATGACCTAGACCCTGATTTTGTTCATGAAATATTATGGAGTGAGGAGTCTAGTTTCACATGTGAAGGAATATTTAACATCCACAATAAACACTACTGGGCAGAGGAAAATCCTCACGAAAAGGTTGTTCGAGGTTATCAACGCCGATTTAATATAAACGTTTGGGGTGGAATGGTTGACGAATTCTTGGTACGTGTAAATAATCAGTTTATCTCAAACACGTGTGCTAAATAAGGAATCTTATTTTGAAATAAAAAGAAATTAAATTATAATTTCATTCATAGAGTAAGCCTAATTACATTGCAGCAAGTTTTGCCATGGTGGCAGGAACTGCTACGTTGCAAAACCTTTTACGATGGGTTTACATCACAACAAGTTCTGCTTCAATATTGAAGTATTACCAACCGAAATTCGGGCCTGATTATGAAAATTCACGATTTAATCCCAATTATCATTGTTCCGTAGGGTCTTGAGACAAAATTCTCAAATGAAAATTATTGTAAATTTATTTGAGTGAAAAATTCAGAATTGAAAAGTCTTATGCTTAAATTTCAAAATAAGGCAAAACATAGCAAAACGTGAACAAATCATAGAATAAATACGTCTTACCTTTTTTAACCTGAATTAGTAGTTTGCTAATCAAGTAGTTGACGGTTTTTAGCCAATAATTTATTAAAAGTGAAATCGTTACGATTTTAGTTCAGTAATGTACTGAACTTCGCACAATTTAGTTATTAAAATTTAAATAATCCAGATCAGGTTAAGTAAACTATGTTCTTGCATGAATTAAAATAAAATTATAACCAAAAAAATGCAATCAATAACACGTTTCCAGGTGACACCGTACATAATGCCTGATAGGCTCAATCGTCAACTTTATGCTCATTTCTTGGAAGACGAACTGTCAGAGTTTTTAGACGAATGCGGCGTGCCAAATATTTTGCAACAAATAATGTGGTTTCAACAAGATGGAGCTCCACCCCACTTTGCACTTGATGCACGAAGAGCACTAAACGAGAACTATCCACAAAGGTGGATACGACGCGGCGGTCCGATTGCGTGGCCTCCACGATCACCTGACTTAACTCCACTGGACTTTTTTCTGTGGGGTTGTTTAAAAGACTACATTTACAAGGAACCAGTAGCAAACCTCGAAGTTCTTCAAGCCAGATTGCGCGAAGCTTGTGGAAGTGTTACACAACAAATGCTTCGTCGAGCCCAACGTGATGTGATTGAAAGAGCAAATCTTTGCATAGAAAAAAACGGTGGTTACATCGAAAACCGACTGTAGTCCAGAAAAGCAGATCACACAGCCAGTTTATTAATTAAAAGTGTTTGATTATTATTATTATTACAAGTGTATTGTAAGATCAATATTAAAGCTCGAATTATCAAGTTCAAAAACGAGGTTTTTTCGAACTCTGATACCCTTAGTGTCACTCTTTAGGTAGTGAACCCACTCCCTCGCACAGTGTAACGCCATTTATGGACGTCGCATTATTAAAAATTATGAATCTAATTTTGTAGTCAAATTGAACAACATGATTTTTTTTGTTAATAAATCCATTAGTAAAATTTGACTTGAGATTACTTAAATAATAATAACTAATTGAACCAGTAACTATATTCTTGCTTTTCAATTAGTCATTTTTCATTAATTCAGACTTAATTAGAGAGTAGAGTTTTCCTCGCCTGCCACATTCGACTTATGTTAACCTTCATTAGTTAACTGATACTTGCCATAGGATGAATTTCAGCCAACCATAAAAACATCTTTTTTCGGGAAAAGCTCTAAGTCTCTGATTTAAAAACAATAAATTGACCTCTCGAGCTATGAACATTCCATTAAATTTAACTATTTGTTACTCAAATGATGACTGACTTCTACCATAAACAAGTAATTGCAATGAACTAATTATTAGTCAAATCTAACTAATTCTCAGTAAAAAATGTAGCGTAACATTTTTGAAAATAATGGAACTAATTTTATAGTCAAATTGAAAATCATAAGTTTTATTTAAATACGTTCTTTAGTGAAATTAAACTTAAGATGAGTTCAATAATAATAAGCAATTTAATCAGTAACTATCTTTTCGCTTTTCAATTGGTCATTTTTCATGAATTCAGACTTGCTTAGAAAGTAGAGTTTTACTGACCTGCCACATTCGAGTTACATGAACCTTCATACACAAATTCAATTTTTGATTACTATTAATTAATTGATTGATACTTGACAATAATTGAATTTCAGCCTAACCATGGAAAAAAATCTTTTTTCAGAAAAAGCTGTAAGGTCTGATTTAAAAACAATAAATTGACCTCGCTCACTCTGAATATTGAATTAAATTTAACTAATTATCACTCAAATTATGGCTGACTTCTAGCAGCACCAAGTAATTGCAATTAACTGTTACTCGAATCTACATAATTCTTGGAATGTACCGAAACTCATTGAAAAAATGTAACTAACTGTTTTGTCAAATTGCATAAAATACAGGTTTTTTTCTAATCAAATTAGTGAAATTTGATATAAATTAGTTAAATAATAATAACTAATTGAATCAGTGCTATCTTTTTGCTTTTCAATTAGTATTTTTTCATTAATTCAGATTTACTTAGAGAACAGAATTATACGTGTGTGACACGTTCGACTTACGTGAAACTAGATTCACACAAGGTTCGTGATCTTGTTGGATATTTAATCAACAAAAAATAATGAGTATTCGACATTTTTGAGCTCTAAAATATGATTTTAGTTATTCACCAGTATTCGAGCTATGTGGTCCGTATGCGCAAACTTTGGGACACACTGTATATATATATGTGTGTATGTGTGTGTGTGTGTGCGTGCGTATATATTTAAAACTTTTTCATAAGGACAACCGCAAGATTTCGCTGCGAGTAGGTGATGATCTGAAAAATTGCACCCACTCTCAGCGAAATCGCGGTAAAATTTCAGTTGTAACGAATTCATTACGATAATCTGGCGAAAGTCTCGTGGACCCCGAGGATACGGAGCGACCCAAGGACGACCGCCTTCTGCATTTTCCCTGCATGTGTATTAGCATTTTGTTGACACGCAGGGATGCTTGTCAGGCTATTAACCAGTGAAACCTTGGCACCTCCAAGAGAGCCGATGATCAAGACGATAAGCTTAACGGAATATTCCGGGTATAGCCGTCGCAACTCCCTAATCAGTTCTTTACACCTCTCTTCCTTTTCATTCTCATTCGCTATGATGTAGTTTTTAGCTGGTGCCGAAAATTTGATAACGAACATGGTTCGTTTCTCGAAGTCAAGAAGAACTATATCAGGCCTTGAGTGCGCAACAGAAAAAATTGTCGAGAATATGAAGTTCCAGTATAACCGAAACTTCTCATGCTCGAAAATTGACTCTATTTCCCTAGGATTGTTTAGCGGAGGGGTATTTGGGCTGATGCCGTAAAAGTGACAGAGATGGTAAGAAAGCACTCTTAGCGCCGTAATGTGCGTTTGGATTTAGGTCCTTCCCGCTTGAGTTGGACAACCAGATAGTATGTGTCCTAGATGCTCGGGTGTGCATGACACGCTCTGTAGCCATCATCGTGAATTTCTTGGCTCAAAATGTGGTGACGGTATGCTAGAGTGGAAATGACACCGCCTTGGCATGCCAAAATGAAACCCTCCGTGTCCGACTTTAATCCGGGTGATTTAAGGAAAGCAAACCATAGCTCATACGACATCGACAGATCCTCCACATTTCTGTGGAAGATGCCGTGCATCTTCTTCTCGAGGAGCTGTTCGCAAAAGTTTTTCTCCTGTACTTTCTCAATTCGGGCCTTCAGGAGTGAGCACTCGAGATGGATAAGATTTGATGCTCTTTGCTCATCCCTGATATTGAAGTCAAGACCGAATGTTTCAGCAACCTCCTCCGCAGCTTTGTAGAGAAACGCTCCTTTGCCCACTTCTTCGTGTTTACTGACCATTTTAAGAAGACGATCTTGTCCATTTGCGACTATATGTGATGCACCCAGAATAATCCTGTTGTAAAGACATTCAAATAAATACAGTACTACCGGGACGGCAAGCATGTTCATCGCAGACACTTTGTTCCGCGCCGACACTTCGGAAGACCAAATCCGTCGAATGAGAGGTTTGTATGTGCATCAAAAAGTATCCTTTATAGATGTCACGTCCTGAATGCGGCTCTGTGGCACGCCCAGGTATGTATAGGTCTCACGAGTGCCAATGTGTCGTATAGCGCTTCTGTCGACGAGCTCAGGGTCTTCCATTAAGTTTTCGTTTCTTCAAATAAATCTTTGCGCACTTTTCTAACCCCAACTCCATTCCAATTTCTTGAGTGTACTCTTTGACAGTGTCTAGAGCTAGATATAGTTTCCCCTGATTTTTAGCATAGATAATAAGATCATCCATGTAAAATACATGAGTGTTTTTATGCTTTCGATTTCCAGGTTTGATGCAGAGGTACTCTTCGGAATGGCGAAGTGTGAGAGATCGTGACAATAATGTGAGAAAAAAAGGAGAGGGCTCATTGTGTCGCCATGAAACACGCCCCTCTGAAAGGTGCCACTGTTAGTGATCACACTATGGTTTCCAGATGAGATAGTAAATCTGGTTTTAAAAAGCGGCATTAATCTCTCTATGTACCTCAGGATGTGTGGATGAACCTTTGTGATTTCCAACAGACAGATGATAAGTCTATGGGAGGTTGAATCAAAACATTGCCGGTCCAATACAGACACCTCTATTGATGACCAGGTTCTCCCGACATCCTGCTACGCCTTTCTTTGAGCCACGTTATTCGTACGACTCTCGCCACACAGGTTCAATTGTATATATATAAAAAAAAAATATATATATATATTCGCTTTCGATTCGTTTGCAATAGAACTTGAGGGCCCATGACAAAGCCACCGAACGCGTCCTCCGGTTGCGGAAATAATGCCAATCATCCTAGAGTTCGGGGTGCTGAAAATCATTTAGATGGAAACACGATGACGAACCGGCGAAAGACCCATCTTAAGTGGACGAACCAACTCAAGGATGACTTGCCAGACTGCTACGATGCCAGCATTAACCCTGCTTATCAAGGATTTACGGCGCGTATGCACACTGTGGTGCCAGAAACACCCAGAGCTTTAGCGCGTTTCGATTCAATCATTGCGAAATCAACATGCCTACCTCTGGAAAAATGGATGTGTACGCGGAGCGGTTCCTCAACCGCTGCTTGATCAAGCTGCAGCCGAAGGTGAGCAAGCGAAATTAAGACCAACCGCGAAAAGCAGGCATCTTCTGAGAGATGATCACGATTTCAGAACAAGAAGAAACATTAACATGCAATTTCCTCCTGAGCCCCATGATCTGGCTGGAATGGATGCCTCCCTTCGTGAGGATATCTCGGAGGAGTCCGACCTCTGGACCATCAATTTTTCAGTTTATGGTGAAGCGAGAGCATTGGCTGATTCAAATCGTAGGCTAAAACCGAAGATGGATTAAAAGACCGAAAATCACTTGCATCAACTGAACAAGAAGATTGGATAGGCAAAACAGCATGCGTTCCGTGTTCAATGTGTGATTGACTACATAACATCTGGGAGACCCTTCACGGAAAGGGGTCGAAAGTTCGCCCAAAACTGAGGATCTGGAATCACACACTGAACAAGTCAAAGCTTGTGACAATCAAGCAGCATATTGTTGACAAAATAGGGCTTTTATCTGACACAAGGAGGAGAACACAGAAGAGGGAGAGATGGATCAGGGAGAATCAAAAGTTTCTCGCTGAACTATCACGCCTCTTCAGTGAGCACCCTGTTTCTGTCAAAAATATACCCAACCCCAACGAGGTAGAGACTTTTTCGAGAGAGGTGTACAAGATCCCGAAAACACTAGAGTTGAAAGAAGATACGGACAATATCATCCGCTTCAAGTAGTTTTCCGACAACCTCATAACATCTGAGGAGGAATGTCCATCAATCACTGCTGAAGTGGTGAAAAAAGCACTTAGAGGCACGAGGAACTTTTCTGCTGCTGAAGCTCGTGTGTCCTCAAGACACACGAGGGTTTCTCTGGCCTGTCGTTGTGATTTCATCTTGTCCTATGACCGCCTATCTCACGGTTGTGAGGCGTGCCCATAAGTGGGATTTACCGCGGTTCTGCTGGTAGACGGTGTCATTTTTAGATGGAAGTTGCTCTCAGTGGGATCCCGCGCTGGTTGTTTAATCTTGTTTTTTAATGTCCGAAAATCGTCGTTCCAGAAAATTTGGCATTTCTAGTTTTGGACAATTGACTCTATCTCCCTTGGAGCGTTCGGCAGGGCATGGTCGCGGTCAGCACCATAAGAGCGACAAAAATGGTAATAAAGCACTCTTAGGACCGCATTATGTCTGTAGGTGTACGTCGTTCCTGCGTGGGTGGGCACCTTGATAGTATGTGTTCCAAGTACTCAGCGTGTTCATTACACGCTCTTCACCTATAGCTGGGAACTTCCTGACATAAAATGCGGTTACGGTATGCTGAGGTGGAAATGACAACGTCCTGGCATGCAAAAATAAAAACTCTCTATACCTCAATTAAGCCCTGATGATCTGAGGAAAGCAAAAGTTTGCTCCTTCGACAAGGACTGCCTTTCTACATTAATGTGAAAATTTCCGTACATTTTATTCTCGAGTAGCACTTGATGGAATTTTTGAAATTCTGCTTTCTTCATTTTGGCTTTCAGAAGTGAAGCATCTAGATGGAGTAATGCACTTTTCTTACTTCTGATGTTTAAATTCAGGCCAAGGGTCTCGGCCGCTTGCTCCGCGGCTTTGTAAGGATACGCTCCTTCACCAATCACCTCGTGGTTCCTGACCACTTTTAGGAGAGGATCCCTGCCATTGGCTACGATATACGCTGCACTTAGAACAATTCGGCTGTGAAGACACTGGAAATTCAGAAGTCCGCGTCCGCCTTGACGGCGTGAGATGTATAATCGCAGAACTGACGAATTGATATGCAAGCTTTTATGCACATGCATGACCTTACGTGTGGTGACGCCAAGGGTCTTAAGCTTGTTCTTCGTCCATTGAACCAGCCCAAACCAATAGAGTAGAACCGGGAAGCCAACAATGTTAGTCGCAGATACCTTATTCAACGCCGACAGATTGAAAGACCAAATCTGTCGAAGAAGATGCTTGTATCTGCTTCTGAGAGACTCCTTTACTGATGTTGCGTCCTGAGTGCGGCCTTGAGGCACGCCCAGGTATGTATAGGTCCCTCCAGTGATAAGATGTCTAAGAATACTTATATCCACCAGCTAAGTGTCCTCGGGAACGCCGATAATCTTTCCGTTCTTCAGATGAATTTTGGCACATTTATCCAATCCAAAGTCCATCCCAATCTCTCCTGTGTACTTCTTGACGATATTTATGTCAGTCTGAACTTTGCCTTTACCAGAGGCATAGAGCTTCAGGTCATCCATATAAAATACATGAGTGACCTTATGCTCACGCTGGTTAGCCACGCCACCGGGGTATCCAGGAGAAATTCGTAGTGCGAAAGATAGAGGCAGAAGTGTGATGCAAAATAGCAAAGGGCTCATGGTATTGCCCTGAAAGACACCCCTCTGGAAGGTGACGTTTTTTTTTTTGTCACGCGACAATTTCCAGATAGGATAGTAAATCTAGTTTTCCGAAGAGGCATCAATCTCTCTATGCATCTCACTATGTGTGGGTGCACCTTCAAGCTTTTCAACAGACAGATGATAATGCTATAAGGTGTTAAATCGAAAGGTTTCCGGTAGTCGATCCAGGCCATTGACACGACGCGTTGATGGGATGCAGCGTCTTTGCAAACACACCTGTCAATTAGCAGGTTATCTCGACAGCCTGCTACACCTTTTTTCGAGCCACGTTATTCGTACATCTCACGCCACACAGGCTCAATTCGCCGAACAATCCTGTTGCTTAGGACAGCTGTAAATATCTTATACAGTGTGTTCAAACAAGTTATTGGCCTGTAATTCTCTGGGTTGGACAAGTTGCCTTTTTCGGTAGGAGTATAGTCTCTGACTGTAAATATGTGGTGAATATGCGGGCCAAATGTTGGTGCGTAGAAGTAAACTACTTCCACCAGAAGTACTTGATACAATCTGGTCCAGCATCGGAAAAGTTCTTCGTTTCTCTAAGTGCTTTTTTCACCTCTTTCCCAGTGATTGATGGACATTCCTGCTCAGATTTTATGAGTTTGTCGCAAAATTCCTTGAAGCGGATGATATTGTCAGTATCTTCTTTCAACTTGAGTGTTTTCGGGATCTTGTCTACCTCTCTCCAAAAAGTCTCTACCTCGTTGGGCTTGGGTCGATTTTTGACAGAAACAGGCTGATCACTGAAGAGGCGCGATGGGTCAGCGAGAAACTTTTGATTCACCCTGATCCATCTCTCCCTCTTCTGTATCCTCCTCCTTGCGTCAAAGAACAGCTGTACTTTGTCAACAATATGCTGACTGATGTTCAGCAACTTTGACTTTTTTAGTGTGTGATTTAAGATCCGCAGTTATAAAGCGAACTTTCGAACCCTTTCCGTGAACGGTCTACGAGATGCTATGTAGTCAATCACATATTGAACACGGGATACATTCTGCCTTGCCCATCCAATCTTCTTGTTTAGTTGATGAAAGCGTTTTTTGGTCTCTTGATCGGTCGGTTTGAGCAACTGATGGTCCAGAGTTCGGATTCTTGCGAGATTTCTCCTTGAAGGGAGGCACCCATTTCAGCCCGATCTTGGGGCTTAAGAAGAACTTGCATGTTAATGTTCCTTCTTGTCCTGAAATCGTGATCGTCTCTCAGAAGATGCTTGCTTTCCGCGACTAGTCTTAGTGTCGCTTCCTCACCTTCGGCTGCAGCTTGATCAATCAGCTGTTGGGAAAGCCGTCCGTGTACATATCCATTTTTCCAGAGGTAGGCACGTTGATTTCCCAACGATTGAATCGAAATGTGCTGAAGGTCTAGGTATTTTTGGCACCACAGAGTATGCATACACGCCATAAAGCCTCGATGAACGGGGATAATGCTGGCATTGTCGCAGTCTAGCAAGTCATCCTTCAGTTGATTCGTCCACTCAATGTGGGCGTCTTGCCATTTCGTCGTCGTGTTTCCATCTAAATGATTTTCAGCACCCTGAACTCTAGGATTATCGGCATTGTTCGCCGACCCATTGTCGGCTGCTCTGCGCGTTCGATCATTTTGAACTGCATTTACAACTTTTTGGTGTTTTTGTGGTGTGATTGTTCATTCCTACGAGCAGCTAGGGAAAGGGTTCGTCCATCCTTGTAGAGCCCCGCACGCTACGATAAGGCTGTAAACTCTGATAGGTCGCCCGGTGTCTCAGAGTCACCGTTTAAGACACCTCACCCAGATGCCATTCAGCTTTCGGCAAGGTTGTTACGCCTCCGCTTAGGGTTTATTCCTTCGGACCATCTCTGGACAATCGTCCGCGACTGCTTATTAATTATTGTAACCATATTTAGCAGAAGCCCCTGGTCAGGTCCCTCTATCCGCAACCTATAGACGCGTTTTGTGGGTTTTTCCTAGGCCCTTCAGTTCTATTCCAATTGAATCGAAACCGATTAGGGTGGTCCAAACAACGTTTTTTATCCTTCGTTTTTTATCCCTGTAAAAGTTTCCATTTGCGAGGAAAGAAAATCCCTAATTTTTTTTCGAAATTCAAATATTAACACGTGCTACCGCGCACTTCAAAATTCCATTTAATTAACATGGGGAAATTTTGGATTTTTGCAAAATTGAACTCATACTTCGGCGTTGGATCGAAACGTGCCGAGTTTTTTAGAGATTGAAGAGGAGTACCTATTTAATAAAACCATAGTACAAACTTTCATTTTTAACCCACCCTTACCCCCCCCCGCTCCTTCAGCGATACAAATATGACCCAAAAATAAAAAAAACTACAGTTTTACGTGTTATTGTTACTTTTCAGCAATTTCCGTCGACTTTGTCATAAAAATAATTACTAGATTCTGCACTTCCTGTTCTCTTTCTTTTCCCATTACACACCGACCCTCACCTCGTTTCCCAATCTAAATCTAGATACTCTGGTCCATCTTTTCCTCCTGATCCCTTTTCCCCTTCCCTTATTATCATCTTATACCATTTATGATTTTTTGATTCCTCAATCATCCCCCATCTTTCTGTTATTTGTCTTTCCCTCTCCCTTTTTTTCAATGCTTCATGGTTTACTGCAGTCTACCCCCAGCGTTCATCTTATATACCTTTCTTGCAATCTCTTAATCTCTTTCCTTTCTTTACATCCCCATATCTCTACTCCATAACCTAATACCGGCTATACCAGCGTATCAAATGACCACATTTTCCTTCTCCAATTTCTTTTAAACCTTCTTTTTCCTATTCTCCATATCTGCTTCATTGCCCCTGCTGCTTTTTGATCCTTTCTCTTATATGAGCTCTATGATATCCACTTGTTTGCAGGGTATATCCTAAATACTTAAACTCTTTTACTCCTTCTAATTTTATTTCCTTCCATCTCCCCGTCCATTCTTTCTTTCTTCCCTATCCTTTTCTTCGTTTCTTCTTCCAAGTCTGATATTAATATATTAAATGAAAGTGGGCTCAGAGGACATCCTTGCCTTACTCCTGTCACCAACCAGAAGCTATCTCCTACAGTTTCCCCTACCTTTACCTTGTTTCTTGTCTCTCTAAAAATTTCCAATACTCTCTTTATTAATCCCCCTCGTATCCCCTTTTTCACAATAATTTTTTTTATCTCGCCTCGGTCTAATGAGTCAAACGCCGCCTTTAAGTCCACGAACATTGCTATTATTGCCTCTTTCACCCTTTTAATCCTCTTATTTACTAGATTGTTCAGAACATATATATTGTCCATCACCCCTATCCCTTTTCTAAACCCTGTCTGATTCGGTGGTTCTATATTTTTTTCACAACTTCTTTCTTTAACCTTGCCGATAAAACTGTCACATATACTTTATGCAGTGTTGGCATTAGTGTCACTCCTCTATAATTCTTAACCTCCTCCCCTTTGCCTTTCTTTACTATTGGTATCACTATTCCTTCTTTCCATAACTCTGGCCATCCCTCTCCTCTCCATACTCTATTGCACATTATCCATGCCCATTTCTCTAATTCTGTACCCCATATTTCCAGACTTCATATGAATCTCATCTATGCCTCCTCCTCATCTGTTTCCCTGCCATCGTTTTCTCCTTTCATAAATTTTCTCTCTACCACTCCTAGCATTTCCATAAAATATTGTTTCCATTCTATTGTCTCAGTATCTTGGTTTACTCTATTCCTTCTTCTTCTCTCTCTAGTAACTACCTTTCAAACCTCCTCTTCCGTCCTAGCCTTCTCCGCTTCTTCTTCAAACCATTTATTTTCCTCCTCTTCTTTTTGATCGCACAACTAAGCATACTCCTTCTTTTTCCCCCTATATTCTTCTCCACTACTTGTTCCTTTTCTCCATTTTCCTAATTCCCTACTTACTTGCTTCTTCTTCTGTTTACATTCCTCATCCCATCCACTTCTTTCCCCTCCTTCACTAACTTCTTTTTTGCTTGTGCACTCTAACGCTCGTTTTATTTCTCCTATCGTTATTTCCATTTCCTTGTTTACATTGCCTTCCCCCATTTTGATATTCCTGGCTTTTTCTTTAAACTGTTCTTTACCTTCCTTTGACCAATCCCCTCTTCCTGCTTTTGTTACTTTTGCTTACTTTTTATCCTTATTGTTATTACCCATTTCTCCCTCTACTGTCACTGTTATGGGAAAGTGATCCGAATCTACATAGTCCCCTACCTGTAGTTTCTTAACCTTCTGCCTTACCTCGTCGTCTACTACCACATAATCGATTACCCTTCCCCTCTTTCCTGCTGAACGTGTATATTCCCCTTCCTCATCCCCCTCTATACTTCCGTTTAGGATAAACCATCCAGTCGCCCCTAGGCTCTTCAACGATTTCTTTCCCTTCCCATACAGTATCCTCTTCTATCTCTTTTCTCGCATTAAAATTTCCTCCTATTATCCGCCTAATCTCTCGGTTATTTTCTTCCATCAGTTCTCTCATCTCCTCTGGTTTCTCCTGCATATCTCCGTTCACGTAGAAACCCACTATCTTGCACCTCTATCCTCCCATATTTATCTCTTCTACTATTAATCCTTCTTTGTGCTCTTTCATCTCCTTTTTATCCCTCTCTGTTATACATTCGTTCCTTACTTCCATCACCATTCCTCCGATTGCTCTGTCTTTTTATTCTCCCTCTTTGTATTTTGAACTTGCTATTTGAAATCTCGTGGTAATCTTCCCCTTACTATTTCCCATCCCTTTTCATCTAGCAACGTCTCCATCACTACTACTACATCCCATTGTGTCAAATTTTTCATTAACTCCGTATTCTTCCTTTCTAAGCCTGCTAAATTCCAGTAGCATATCCTCCAATCTTCGCTACTTTCGTTTCTCGTTTTGTTTCTTACTATTTTTTATTTCTTTATCTTCCGATCCTTTCTCTCCTAGTTTCCCGACACCACATTTTTTACTAACTCTTCCCTTTCCTCGTCCCAATTCCACCATACACATTCTATCTGTATCCTCCCATACTTAACCCATGTTGTTCTTCCCTTTTTTCTTTCCTCTTCCGCTATTTTCCTTTACTTATACTGCATACTCCTTTCTACTTATGTCAAATCATCCTCTATTTTCTCTGAGTTTCCATATAACATCCTCTTCTTTGTCATTACTTCTCTCTTATGTTCCCATTTTTAGCTTCACCAGTACCATTTTCTCCCCTCTTTGCCCTTACCTGTACTACACTTCGCACTTCCTCAATCTCTACCTTAGCATCAATACTTTTTAGTACTTCTTCTATTCCTTTCATCACCTCCTTCCCCTATAATGTTAGACTCTTTATCACTATGTTTCTTTTTCTTTCTTCTCTCTTTTCTTTTCTATTCTTCGTTCTATTTTTCTCAGCCTTTCGTTTTCCTTATTCCCACTGTTCCCTACTCTAAATTCAAGGTTTGAGTAATTTCCCTCTTTTATTTGTTTTATTTCTTTTGCTCCGGTATATTGTGTGCATGTGAGTATGTGTATTAGTATTTCTGATTTGTCGTTTTATGTTTTATTTTGATTGTGAATGTTTCCTTCCTGTATTTTTCTTCCCTTTTAGAATAAATAGACTTTTGTTTATTTCCCAAGCTTTGAGGTTGGAACAACAAATTTAGCTTGTTCTTGTTTAAGTTTAATTTTAAAGCTTTTGATTTTGGTGTTCTAATCTCATATATTTTGTTTTTCATTTATTTTTAGGATAAGAATTATGTGTTCTAACGATTTTCATATAATTTAGCGTTTTCACACAGAAAACAGAACAAAATTATGTTTAAATTTAAAGAAATTAATTAATTAATTAATTATTCATTAATTAAAAAAACAATCAATCAACAAGATCAAATTAATGTATACATCAATTCATACCCTTTGTTTATGTTAATAATTTATTTGATGTTATTGTTTCCCTTTGATTGACCTTCGGGCTTCATTGATCATCGCATGGCATCCTCCCAATGCTTCTTCTCGTTCAAGGTTCCTTTTCTGTTTATGAGTTTTAGGGGCTACCTTTTGGCTTGTGAGGTGACTCATGTTGTCGCTTGATCGTGCCTTGGTGGGGGGCTGCCGGGCTCCCTTCTCGGAGACAGGTCAGTTACTATCCAGGTGTAGGATGGGTGGCTGGTTTTCGGGGTTGCAACGATGGGAGATCAATTGTGCGTCAATTCAAGACAGCGGCTCTTCAAGTCCCAATTTAATTGTTTTTTGTGATTTCCCGACTCGATCGTCTTCTAGTATTGCAGGAAGTGACGAGTCGGATGACGCATCACCTCCGGTCGCGTCGGGATCGATCGTTCGGTGAACGATCGTGGTCGTAGCTTCCGGAGGCTACATCTGTGCTAATTTTCACCAACAACCAAAACCTTTTTTTGGATATCAAGGGATCGCCTCATTGGATAGGATCAAGTACTCGTATCCTGAACTAAATCGAGGCAAGGTATTGAGAAGTGCGGGATCCCGGTGAGAAATTGTCTGGTTCATTTTCGTTGAGTATAACTTGACTGAACATGACTACTTCGCTATTCCACGCCAGTCCGACGTTAATTCAAAAAATTTTACTTATTTTATTCTTGTGAGTTCATCTCGCTGGCCATGTAGGTCTATTTCGTCATAGTGTTGATGGAGTCCCATGGCTCAGTGGCAAACCGCTGGACTTGTGCGCTCAGGATCGCGGGTTCGCGTCTCGAAGAGTACAACTTTTTTTTTTTTTTTATTTTTATTTATATATTTTTGGTATTGTGTAATTTATTTATTGGTTTTTTATTTTTCATTTATTGATTTATTATTTTTATTTTTTTGTTTTTCCTTTTGAAAAAGTTCAAATATGACTGTTTCCGTCAGCAATATATATAATTTTTGCTCAGTTTGTTTCATTCGTATAAATTTTTATTTACGGCGCAAGATAACCGGCGATTGGTAAGGCACAATGGTCCAAAACTGGCAATACCATGAGCTTTTCATAATTTCTGTTTTACCGACTTCTAATGCGCATTTTATTCTAGTTTTTATCCTATGTAGACATTTTCAACTACAGTGCTTTTTTAATGATTTTATTCGAATGCGTATTAGATTGCGGTTTGAATCTATGCATATTCTGGATTATCCTATTCACAGACAGATTTTCTTTGTCTTACAAAACAATTAAGAATATTTACTAAGTATTAATTTTATCTACTTACGATAATTCGAAAACATAGACAAGTTTAATTAATTTAATGTATGACATAGTCAAATATTTCTTGTCTATGTTTTACAACTATTTTTCTTTCAAGCTGAACTATATTACGTTGTTTTGTTATTTTATGCTTACATATTCTAAGGTGGCACGTTCCAACAGATGGAGCGTCGTGTTCCTTGTCTGTTATCTTCTCGGCGACAGTCCACTGCTGCTTATCGTTGTCGGATTGTATTCGGTACGTGGTTCGAACAGAATGGGATGATGACTTCATCAGTGTAGTCGTAGTATGGTTCCACCTTATTAGAGTAGTCGCTCACTCGCCATCTTGTCGGTGAGTTATCTTGCTGCGGGCGAAGTCTCATTATTTTCAGCTATCGTTGCACACATGAGACAGCCATCATGAACTGTGACGTCACGTCTCACACTCTCTGCTTATTCTACTAAACGGCTGCGAATCTTGTCGTGATGAGTAGGAGTACGTTGTCAGACACACTGGAAGCTTTTTCTTTGATTGATGGATTCCAAAATTTTGGGGAGAATGAAATTGCTTTCACTGTCCTCCCTCCTTAAATTCTTTTATCGTCCTCGATGAAAAGTTAGAGTAGGTTGTTTTCTTTAATCTACTCGGACGCTAGTTACTGGTGTGCACACTTCTACTGTTGATTCTGTTTTTGAGCTGCTGCATGTTGTTTCATTGGCACGTGCAGGCATTAATTTCATTTCAGTGTCGGAATTGTTTGGTTGTTTTCTTTGAGTAACTAAGTACTTTCGGCATATCCTTCTTCCACAATATGTTATTATCAATAATATTGTTATTGCGAAACCCGATGCTGTTCCAATTATTGTATGATCTTTTGTTTTGTGGTATCTTTGTTGAGTTTCTAAATTTAAAAGTTGATTCTCGATTTCTTCCAGTGATTTTCCATTTTGAAAATCCTTCCAGTTTTTTATTGTTTGTATTTGTATTTCATGGTCCTCTGCTGCTATGGACTTTGGGAAGTTTGATATGACATAAGAGATATTGGTCAAGTTTAAGGCAAACTCTGGACTATAAACGTATTCTTTCTTGTTTCTACTTATTGCAATTCCAGTTAGCATCGCTTCTTTAGTTCTTGCGATGCATCTTTTACCTAGTTGTAGTATTCCGGAATCCGAGATGTATTCTCTTTCTGTCTTCTTGCCTGGACAACTAATGCTAATAAGTTCAGGTTTATTTGTTGAGTATAACCAAGTTTGAAGAGACGGTATTTGTGTCCAAAATTGTTCTTCTTTTTGAGTAATTCTTACATCACATTTTTGAAGGGATTTTATTGGTGGTTTTATCAAAATTATGAGTTCGCAGACATAGCTGGTTGATGTTAAATATAGGGGTTGATTTGCCTCACAGATGGTTCTGTATTTGGTTTTTATACAGGTTTTGTGATATTCTTGATTTGACAAGAAAAATCTTTGATCATCGGTTGATAGAGCGATGTACGGTTCTTTGGGTAGTATGTATGCGGCTCCAGTTATATTTCCGATTAAATTTTGGTGCACTGGATATGGATGCATTTTGTGTAGTTGATATACGACTCTTTCTAGTAGAGGAATGTCGACAGATACTATTAGTTTTTTCGAGTGATAGCCAATGTCAGCTTTTCCAATCAGGTGTAAATCTTCGGCTTTGATATATGTGCTGGGCAGCGGGAGATCGTATTCTCCCACTTTGCTATGTATTTCTGTTATAATTTCTTGCAATTGGTTGTTTGCTATCAATGCTGGATGTATTATCTTTTCACGGGCATTCATCACGATATTTGTAAAATGTTAGAAGGTGTCGAGTACACGGCGTCCCGGAAGGCGATATAAATGGAGCAAAAATGTAGAGAAAAACTGTGAATGTGGCGTTATTTTTCATGGAAAAACCAAACAGAATCGACCCCTCAGACCTCCTAATTAGATCGCTTATTCGTTTTACAGTAATTTGAAGTTTTTTAATTACAGTAATTTAATCGAAAATAGACATTTTTATTTCTTTCAAGTTCAAATGCTACCAAGTATTATTTACAATAATGGGATACATGTTTTCGATGTATTTTTTGCCGTAGAAAACTATGGTGTTATTAGTTTTACTCTACCAGCCATCTAGAAAGCGCAAATGGCGTTTTTGTCGCGAATTTTTTGGAAAAAGCTGTATATTTAGGTTAATTTTATCAACTAGCGCATTCCAGATGATTTCTAAAATAAAACTAATAACACCATTGTATTCTACGAGAAAAAATACATCAACAACATTTATCACAATAGTGAATATAATTTTTAAGTACCCTTTGAAAGTTTGATAACAAAGTGATTTTTTCGCCAACCGGCCGCACTGGCAGCGCAGCGCATAGGCGCAGCATTTTTATTTTCATCAAGTTCAAGTACAACCAAACGTTATTTTCAAAAGTTTGACACATGCTTTCGATGTATTTTTCTCGTAGAACATGATAGTGTTATTTGTTTCAACGTTGGTATTACCTAAAATGCGCTAGAGGCGAAAAATCATCAAAAACACGGCTTTACTTCTTACGAAACACTACAAAACACGCTTCTAGCGCTTTCTAGTCAATTTTTATAATGAAACCAATAATATTATCGTCTTCTACAAGAAAAGATACACCAAAAACATATACCATACTTTTGAAAATAATGTTTGGTTGCTGTCAGACCGGCTGATAGTCGCAATTTAATTTAATTTCATAAATAATTAAAAATGAAAATTCACTAAAACTTATCAAGCGTACTTCTACTTTGAATAAATATGTACAGGAGTGTGTATGAATAATATAAATTGAATATACACACAAGCGAGTAGGAGCAAGGAAATATGTGAAACATAAAAAACAATAATTATTTAATATCACAGTATTTATTCAATTGTTTAGGTATGATATACACATATTATTATGCAACAATAGCATATGTTTTTGAACATTTTACAATATTATATGCACAAATTATTATTTACAAAAACAGAAAATATATTTCTATGATAATCAAATAATTGAATAAATAACATAGTTCGCTCCAAGATGTGATGAAGAAAATGCAACTACAGCTTTTTTGAATTTCAACACATAGGAAGGATGATTTATTGCATTTATTTTAAATCTGTTCCAATAAATTAAAAATTCACGGTGGATAGACTCGCCTGCTTGTTCTGACCAAATTCCGAGGCCATCCCCGTCGAAAAAACTGAGAGCATCTTTAATATGCTGCAAAATCACGTGTATCTTCAAAGTTTTGGAATTCTCAGTAGCTTCATATATTTTTTTTAATTCTTTTGCATTTGTATCTAAATCACTTCCAACTTTCTTAACAGAAAAGCAACTTTTAACTGTTTTATCCATGAGTTTGAATGCATTTATGTAAGGCACCAATCGAAGTCGACCAACATTCTTATAAATCTCTGGATTGTCCAGCATATGAGCAGATTTTAATAGTTTGCGACAGGTGTTTCCTTCAAATACTCTTCCATGATAAGACTTTGAAGAAAGAGATCATTTTTGTGGCCATAAAAATGCTATTTCTGAAGCGAGAAGTGGAACTAACCCGTTAAAAAACAAATGGTTTACGAAAGCTTGAAGTAGATGTAATTATGGAGGAACACATTTTTCAATCACTAATTTATCATTATTTTCATCGAAGAGAGCTTCATTTACAGTACTATGAGCTTCTGAAGCTTTTTTCTTATCTTTTTTTCCCCCAAGAAAATTTTGTAGTCCCTTCTTGGATCCCCATATGTTTTTAATCTAGCAAAATCTTCATCAACATTGTCATTACATGATTTACCTAGATGTTTCAAACTTACAAAACAATATGGGCAAGGATATGTCGCAGTAGCTGTTTGCTGTCTATTGACTGTGAGTATCAACTTGAAATCAGCTACGAATTTGAATGAAATTGTGTTAACACCTGTCGAGTCAAATAAAATTTTCAAGTTTTCATACGATTCTTTTATATCCGGCACAATGCACAGCATTAATAATTTTTTCACACTCGTTAATTTGACCCGAGATGGAACGTTAGATCTGCCACGTTCAGTCTTTAACAGTTTCTTTGCTGGCTCATCACTTTCATCCCCACTGCTTAAATCATCATCAACATTAGATTCGTAATTATCAGGTATAATCGTGACACACATTTTAAAAAATCCCCACCCCCCATTAGCCATAATTTTTATTATATACATTCGAATCAAATTTCATATTTCTAAAACAGTTTCTACTAGCTCTGTGGCATCTGCCCATACCACTGGTCTCTTTTCTTTAATCGATGAATTGGTGTCAAATGTAAGATCATCACTAGATTTATATAATTTTTCTAAAGAATTCCGTTGCTCGGTCACATGAGATAAGTAATTATTAGGTAGAGAATTTCTCCCGGCTTCTGATCGAATAAAAGTTGTGAAATTTTTTATTTGTTTCACTGAAGCATTACTTTCATTAAAATAATGGTCCAAACTGCCAGTAATAAACGTAACATTATCATTACCTTGTTGTTTTGGATTTACTACAATTTTCATTTTCAACCCTCTATGATTGCTAAGCTCAAGGTCAACATTTTGGGCCGCTTGACCCTTTTGTGCTGATATTTTTTCACGAGACTTGTTTTTTAAAACTTCAGTAATAATTGCTCTTGTTGCTTTTCAGGCAACCCATTAATCATATTGATAATATTCTCTTTGGCCATACTAACAGACTTCTTCTTTATAGCCTGTGAATGTAATATATCAGTACGATTAACCTTCTGATTATTTAGGTAACTCATTAAAATAATAAAGATATTGATAATATTTGTCAATACTTACAGACTTGTTGTTCGTAGGCTGTGAATGCAGTGTATGAGTATTGTTAACTTTCTGTTTAATACTCTACAGTCCATTATTTTCGCCAATAACGATTGACTCTTTGCAGTGCTTGCGACCAATTTAAGTTTTTGTATGTATCTTACTACTACCAGTTCTACAAATATAACAGTTACAGGTATTGTCGTTGTTCTGCTGTTGATTTCGAGTAATTTTATTCAAAAACATATCTTCGCAATTAGGCATCACCGGCAATAGTCTTGTTTTATTTTCTTTGTCATGTTCGTAAAGTATCGTTTGACAAGTACTACATACATTCATTGGACATCGTTGATCATCTAACGTATAATTTTTATTCACATGAGGTTTAATCAAACTACGTAATTCAGCATTAACCATGTATTTTTCCTGTTTTGCATTGCCAAATGTTATCTTTTTACCGCACGGCGCACAGACTTTCTTTCTATTTTTCTCATGACTCATAACGCTTTTCAAACTTTCCATTATCAATTGATCAAGTTCAATCAAGATTTCTAATCCAACTCAATAAATGAAATTCATTGTGATCAATGAATCAAAATATCTGTAAATAATCATTAATAAATGTCTAGTAAAAGATGAAAAAAAAACTGAACGGATATAAGATTGAAATATTTTTCCAATATTTTTTTAGCATTTTTCTAATATTATATACTCAAATATTTATAAATGTGTTCTGACATTGGACCTTTTCAAAAAAAAGAAATACATTTTACTCACCAGCTTTCTGTGAATTCTTTTGTATTATTTCAAGATTTCCAATTCAATTTAGTATTGTTTACTGTTCGATAAGTTAAAATCGTTTTAGTTTCTGAAAGTCCGAAAACTATTCCGTTACGATAAATCAACTTCGATTATCGACTGACCTTTCGAAGAACAAGCGCGGACCACGGGGAAATCGAGTGTACGTCAAAGTGCTATAAGAGAGAAAGAGACAGTGAGAGAGCGTGTTTTGTAGTGTATCGTATGAAGAAAAGCCGTGTTTTTGATGATTTTTCGCCTCTAGCGCATTTTAGGTAATTCCAACGTTGAAACAAATAACACTATCATGTTCTACGAGAAAAAAATACATTGAAAACATGTGTCATACTTTTGAAAATAACATTTGGTTGTACTTGAACTTGATGGAAATAAAAATGCTGCGCATATGCGCTACGCTGCCAGTGCGGCCGGTTGGCGAAAAAATCACTTTGTTATCAAACTTTTAAAGGGTACCTAAAAATTATATTCAGTATTGTGATACATATTTTTGATGTCTTTTTTCTCGTAGAATACAATGGTATTATTAGTTTTATTCTAGAAATCATCTGGAATGTGCTAGTTGATGAAATTAACCTAAAAATACAGCTTTTGTCAACAATTTCGGGACACAAACGCCATTTGCGCTTTCTAGATGGCTGTTAGAGTAAAACTAATAACACCATAGTTTTCTACGGCAAAAAATACATCGAATACATGTATCCCATTATTGTCAATAATACTTGGTAGCATTTGAACTTGAAAGAAATAAAAATGTCTATTTTCGATTAAATTACTGTAATTAAAAAACTTCAAATTACTGTAAAACGAATAAGCAATCTAATTAGGAGGTCTGAGGGGTCGATTCTGTTTGGTTTTTCCATGCAGAATAACGCCACATTCACAGTTTTTCTCTACATTTTTGCTCCATTTATATCGCCTTCCGGGACGCCGGGAGTAGGTGATCCAGTTTTTCTGCTATGTGCGCAGCCCATTGCCTTATATAATTTATATATAATAAGTCATTTA
>CAKNWT010291448.1:0-17523 GCA_932066315.1 Andricus coriarius | reverse complement strand
ATCGTTTTTTTTTTTGTAGAAATTTAATCTTTTTGGTTCCAAATTCATCTATTTTGTCAAAAATTCACCTATCTTGTTTAAAATGGAATATTTTTACTATGAACTTTAGGAATTTGAAACGGTTCAAATTGAATTTAATAGAGGACCTACCTAAATTTTGACCTAAATATGCACTGAGGTTTAAGTATAAGAAGATAAAATGGAAATTTCTTTGAATTATTATTTAAATTCATAGATTAATGTATTTTAATAAAATTCTCTTTATTGTAAAATAAGTTTTTCAATGTACTTGAAACTACCGATTAAAATAGTTACCAGCAATACATTTACCAATTCATTTAGTAGTAGCATTACCAATTCCTTTAGTAGATATAGTTACTAATTCAGTTAGTCAGTTATTCTTACTCACGAAAATAGTAGATTTTTACTAATTACTAGTAAACGAATCGGCACTATTTGAATTAGTAGAAAACTACTAACAATTAGTAGTTTTCTACTATTTCAGATTTAGAGAGTATCGAATCTTCAAACTACCATATAAATTGTATTGTGGTCATCAGCGCCCTCAACGCTGTAGTACCTTTTCATTCAGTCTTCACGAGTTAGCTCCTTTTCATTTTGTATCCCCGAGATGCATTTGGACACTTCGATATCTAGACTATCTAGAGTATTGCATATAAATAATTGAAATTAATTTTTTTTGTTCTAATGAATTTACTATGTGTGATTTACCCATGAATGCGTTTCATTCAATATCTCGGTTCGCTCGAAATGTGGTTCAATAGTTTCTTCATCAGGACGGCAGTATAGTAAATCGAGAATGATATCAGTTTGTATTATTTTTAAGGGTGTATTTAGGGACGTGGGGGTTCCCTTAATAACGGATTCAGTGGGAATGGAGATGTGAATGTGGATTGTGGATCGTTTCGTGGCTTAAAGGCGGTTCACCAGTTTGAATCCCATCACGTTTGTCGTACGAGTAGATGAGTATAACGAGAGGAGGATAGATGATGCGTGGAGAATGAACGAGAGAAGCATAAACAATGCAAGTATCCAGAAACGAAGGGGTTCGAGCACTTGGCACGTAGGGCTCCCGTCCCAGTTATGTCCAATTACCAGCTGGGCGCGTATCTTCATGGGGGGTCCTACACGCAATTGTTGTATTTCTCTATTGTTCCCCCGTGTGATTGGAGCCATTGTTTTTCTTCTTCTTGTAATTATCAAATCCGAAGAGTCTCAAAAAAACAACTACATCGATCCTTTCTTCACTTTTGCCTCAGTTTAACCAAATTATTGCCCTTTCAGAGGGTGATGATTCAGGGTGGCCGCAGGTCAGGGAAAACCTGGAAATAAGGGAAAAGTCAGCGAATTTTGGTAGTCACGGAAAGTCAGGGATTTTGAAAAAAAATTACAAATGTCAGGAAATTTCTGGAAGAAGCACTTGTAGTCACCTTTTCAAGATGAAGTGACTATAGTGCCTTTTCTTTCAATAAATTAACTCATGGGTTAATCACTATTGAATTCGGGTATATACATATTTCTGAATTTTGTTGAATTCTTTTGAAATCTGTTAGTGTACCTAAAAATATTTCAAGCGATTTTGTTCCGATTTCAATCATTTGAAGGGATCTTAAAGATTGAAGGATTTAAATGATATTAAGAGATTTTCAAAAATTTTCACGGAGTTTTAAAGAATTTCCTAGAACTTCGGAAGATAAGGAACGACTTTATAGGACCCATTAGCTTTTAGGATAAGTTACAAGATTCCAAAGAATTTTATAAGACTTTTGGGAATTATAATGATTCTAAGGGATTTTAATAAATTTTCCAGGATTTTGGATATACCATGAGATATCATGTAATTTCACGGAACTTCATAATAGTTTAATGGAAGCCACAGAATTTATTCATAAGAATTGAGAGATTTCATAGGATTTCAAATAATTTTAAAGATATTGTGATTTTTTTTAAATTCCAAGAAATTTTTAAAAGCTTCAAAAACTTTGAAGGGATTTCAAAGATTTGAAAGGATTTGAAACATTTTGGGGCATTTAAAAGATCCCATGGAACTTAAAATTGATTTCAAAAATTTGTAGGGATTTCAAACAACTTTAAACATTTTAGACTTTCTTTTTAAATTCCAAGGCATTGTTAAGATCTTAAAAAAATATTGAAGGTATTTCAAGAGATTTTAAAGGATTTGAAATTGATAGGATTTCAAAGAATTTTAAATATTTTAGGGTATATAAAAAAATCCCCAGGAATTTTGAACTGCGTTAACAAATTTGCATGGATTTAAAAAATATTTCAAAAAATTTGAATAATTTTGAAGTATTCCAAAGATGGCAAGGTATTTTTCATTGTTTTCAATCACTTGTGGGTATTTTAAACAATTTTAGAGATTGAAAAGGCTTTTTTTTAATCCAATGAATTTTTAAGAACTTTAAAATTTTCAAGGAATATCAAAAGATTTTAAAGAATTTGAAATATTGTACGGTATTTGAAAGATCCCACGGGATTTCCAATTTATTTCAGTAATTTAATGGAATTTCAAAGAATTTAGGGTATTTTTAAAAATGCCAAGAAAATTTTAAGAGCTTGAACAAATTTAAGGAATTTCAAAAGATTTTAACGAATTTGGAATATTTTAAAGTATTT
This sequence comes from Andricus coriarius, assembly GCA_932066315.1. Taxonomy (NCBI): domain Eukaryota; kingdom Metazoa; phylum Arthropoda; class Insecta; order Hymenoptera; family Cynipidae; genus Andricus; species Andricus coriarius. Next base: position 14,865 of record CAKNWT010291448.1, on the reverse strand, counting down.
TAAAAGACTCTAAGGAATTTTCAATTGGTTCAAGTAATGTAATGGGATTTCAAGATTTAAGATATTTTGAAGTATTTTAAAATATTTTAAGGCATTTTCAAGCTTTAAAAATTTTCAAGGGATTTGAAATATATTAAGGATTTTTAAAAGATTGCAATGAATATTAAATTGACTTCAATAATTTGAAGGGATTCAAAAGTATTTGAAATATTTTAGATAATTTTTAAGAGATTAAAAAAATGTTGAGGCATTTGAATAAATTTTCCAGGATTTTATAGAACTTTATGGGATTTTGTTGAAGATTGGAAGAGATTTTTATATATTTTTTGCAATTTATTTCAATTTATTTCGAACTCACTCCGAATTCTTCATAATTTATCCTGTTTAATTCACTTGGATTCTTATAAATTCACTCAATTTGATGGATTTTTTAAATTTGTTTTAATTTTTCTTCAATTCATCCTGATGTATTTCAAACTCACTGTGAATTCTTAAGCTTTTATCAAATGCTTTTGAATTCAATTAATTTTCTCATATGTTCTTATTATTTTCAATTCACGAGATTTGTTTTTTAATTTACCCTGAATTTTTATAATTAAAAAAAAAAATCTTTTCAATTCTCTTAAATTCCTTTAAAGTCATTCCAATTTTAGTGAAATCACTGAAATGTTTTTTTTTTATTTCATATTAATTCTTTTGAATTTATCTTACATTTTGTAATGTTTTATGAATCGAACTCTTTTGTATTCTTTTTTAATTCACAAGAACATTAGTCACATTATTAAAGTCACTTTTTCGGCAGGAAATTGGTCACTTTTGGTCACTTTCGTTAAAAAATAGGTCACTTTCGAAAATTTTTGGATAAATTAAGCTGTGGCAGACCTGAGAAGAATAAAGAAAAAATTTATAAATTTTAATTAAACATTTGTTTATTACATTTATCAAAGATTCTATATTAAAAATGTCACAAGATTAGAATTTTGGTCTTTTAATATTAATCAGCAGGAAAAATGAAAAATTAGTCAGGGAAAATTCAGGTAATCTTGAAAATGAAGTTTTGCGGCCACCCTGAGTCTGTATCCATTCCTACAGAGAAATGGTGAGAAGTTCGATTGTCGCTTAACGTCACGTCCATGGCTCGTCGATAATAAGTCCGAAATTTTTGCGGTGTAAAGGACTTTCTCCCTCTTTGTCTATCGCATTTCCCTTTCGCCTGAGGCTCAAATAGTATATTATACGTCCTCATAGAATAAAGATCCTTTGACAAAATTCTCCCCGGAGACCCTCTTTAGGGACTATACGGCCACCAGGAAATAACGGAACAGCGTTAGGATATTGCGTTACGATGAAGTCGTCCCACAAGACGAATATACACACTACAGAGCCAAATGTCATGAAACCCTTCGAAGAAGCATTTTTTTCCAGAATAAATGTGAGCTAGGAGGTCACTTTTTCGAAATTTATTATATCACTATTTTCATGCCTTCTCATAATTTTCACAACTGTTCTAATATCTTTTTATGTAACATAAACAGACCTCAGACTCATTTGAGAAATTCAAAATAGTGTCAATAGTAGCAGTAGTAGCATAAATTTTGCAAAATAGTTGCAAAATTGTGTCATGGAATTAAACCGAAGACAATAGCTAGGTGGCGATTCTCAACTCATCGAAATCTGGAATGTTAAGCATATATGGGCGCGGTCAGCGATCGGATGGATGACCGCTCGCGGTTCTCACTTAGTCGCGTTTTTTATGTCGGAAGGTTTGACGCTGAGGATGAATGTGGCCACATCGATGTCATCAAATATCTGCATCCCAACTCGTCTGTCCGTAATCGACTGTGCTCAGGATTTTTGGTTTTCTGCAGTTTTCTACTCCTCTGACCAAATTTTCAGGTGAAAGTGAGTGCTTCTAATACAAATCCCATGAAAGTTGGGATAATTGAGGATTTAAGAAAGGATGTAAGATAAAGGTGTTTAATGTCTAATGATCTACTGTGGGAGGGGGATTACAGATATGTAAAAACTCGAAAAGGGTATAAATGCAGTAAAAAATCTAATCTATTATAGTGTCATGCAAAATTTTTCAATATTTAGCAGAAGGGTTGACTATTTATCAAGTCTGCTATTATACATACAATACATATTTTATAAAATCGCGTGAAATCCATTAAAATCTTTCAAAATACACATAAAATCTTTTGAAGTATTCTAAAATTCCTGGAAAAATCGTCAATTCTTTTAAATACCTTGAAATCCATAGAAATCCCTTGAAATCTTATATATATTTTTAAATCTCATGAATCCAAAAACTCTGGCCAAATTTCTTAAATTTAATTGAAATCCCTGACATTTTATTAGATTTACTTCGTCTCTAGAAATTTGCTGGAATCCCTTGAAATCTTTTAAATAACATTGATATCTTGCATACCTTTTTAAAATCCTTTAAAGTTTCCTTAAATCTGACAAAATTATTTAAAAACCCATATAAATTTTTAAATCTTATTGAATTCCCTAGAATTTTTTTAAATACCTACTAATCCCACAAAAATCGAGTAAACTCTCGCAAACCCAAATCCTCTTAAATCCCGTTAAATCTCACAAAAACTGATAGAGCCACTTAAAATCACTGGAAATCTTTTGAAATACCCTAAAAGCTTTAAAGTTTCTTCAAATCTTTGAAATTCGTTGAATCCCTCTTATTGAAAACCCTTGAATTCTGTTGAAATTCTCTGCAATCCCTGGAAAAATCTCCAATGTTTTTGAATCCCTTAAAATATAGAGCAACTCTTTATAATCTTATACTAATGGAATCTTAATTCTTTGTAAATCCTATGAATTTTTTTAATATTTTCAAATTCCTTGAAATTCCTTAAAATTTTGTACGTTATATTCCTTAATATCCTTTGAAATGTTTAAAATACCTTAATTCTTGTGAAATCCTTCAAAATCGTTCGAAATCCCGTATAGCATTTTACAATTTTTTAATGTTTTTGAATGTTTAAATCCTTAAAATCTACTAAGACCCTAATAAAGTCCCATGAAATATGTAGAAATTCCTTAAAAACCCTACATATCCCGGATAGCTTTTTAAAATCCTTAAATCTTGTCTTAAGATCCTTGTAATTCCACAAAAATTAAGTAATAGCCCGTAAAAGATCTTTACATTGGGAGGCTAATATGTAACTTTTTCAGTTTGACTTCCACTTCCAATTTTTGGAAATTCGCGTCGGTTGTCCTTTTTTTGGACATTTGAATAGTCACAACAATTGAAACCTCAATGTGAATTTCGGATAAGTGGAAGTGGAAATAAAAGTGAAAAAGTTACATGATGGTTCCCCTGTTATATTTTTTTATACAAAATTATGATATCTTCGAAATCCTCAGAAATACCGTAAAACTCCATGAAATATGATAAAGCAGCTTGAAATCCCTTGGAATCTTTGATATTTGCTGAAATCTCTTCAAAATCTTTTAAAATACCCTAAAAGCTTTGAAATATCACGAAATCTTTGAAATCCGTTGAAATCCCCTGAAATCTATTTAAAAAGTTTGAATTCGGTTGAAATTCTCTGAAATTCCTGGAAAATTCAAATTCTTTTGAAGCCCTTGCAACCTGTAGAAATTCCTTAAAATCTTATTCTCATAGAATCTTTTCTTTTTCTTCTGAAATCCAATGAATCCCTTAAATATGGTAAAAGGAAATTTAAAATCCCTTAAAATTCTGTAAGTGCCGTAAAAATTCCTTAAATTCTTCGAATCTTTTAAAATCCACTATATCAATTAAAATCATTTGAAATCCCTGGAAATATTTCAAAATCTCGTACATCCTGAAATCTTTAACATCTTTGAACATTTATTTAAACATGTTTACATCTTTGGAATCCTCTGAAACCCAATGAAATTCGTGAAATAACATATCCCGTGAAATTCCTTAAAATCCCTAGAAGTACCTGAAAATTCTATATTCCATTTCATGTACTCCCCAAAGTTCTCTATCGCGAAATTCCCTAAAATAGTTGGAAATCTTTGAAATCCTTCGATATCTTTGGTAACATTATAAAATTCCTTGACAATCTTAAAATCTGTTGAAATTTCTTAGAATCGTGCAAAATACCCTAAAATCTTTCATATCCTTTGGAATCCAGTAAAATCCGGTCCGCTAAAATCCTTTGAAATCAAATGAAACTTCTTGAAATCTCTTGAAATATTTAAAACCTCCTGAAATTTTTCGATATACCTTGAAATTTTTTTAAATTTTTTGAAATCCATGTAAATATTTTGAAGTCTTTAAAATCTTCAAATCTTTTAAAATGTTTGATTTTTGAGATGGCGGATATGTTATTTTAGCCAATCTAATGAAAGATTTCCAAAAGGCGAAGACAAAAAATATTTGCATGAGCGAGAAATTTGAGAAAATAGTAGCATTCACAGTAATTCTCAGACTTATTTTTTATTCAAATTCAGATGAAAAATATTTCAGGGATTTACTGTGTTAAGGTCATTTTTTTAAAATAGTAGAAAAATATTTGCATCGTTCAAAAAGTGTCAATAGTGTCGTGAGACCGAGGGCTGCACAAGTTCTACCTAAATATTGGAAATCAGAAAACCAAAGAATCTCAATAAGTTCTCTTATGAATCTGAAAAACATTTTCTTCGCGTGGGCTTGGTCATAACCAATGAAGACATAAACCCATGTCCGCGCGTAATTTAAAGTTCTTAACTCCCAGTAGGTGGTTGCCCACCACCTGGGGCACGGGACACCTTATCGTGCCAAAGGCTATATAACAACTTTCTCTTTCTCCGTTTTTCTCTCCCTTCTCTCTCTTTCTTTCCTCCTTTCTAACATCTTTATCTTTCTCTTATCCTGTTGATCTTTCGCCATTCGTGACACGTTGCTGCTGTGCGAATCGAGTGATTAGCCGCTTCTTCATTGGCTCTTATTGCAAAGGGAAAAGTTTGCCTCTCGTGATTTCGCGACATTTGTACCATCGGATCGGCACGCTTAGATACATGTCATCAAAAGAATGCTCCTCTTTCTAAACATACCGAGCCATTACTTTCAATTTATGTTCCTGCCGATTCTTACATCGGCAAACTTGCGACGACCGCCCGCGGCTCATTCGACCAGGCTATACGATATTTATATGTAGGTTATGCACATACTTTTACAAATTGCCCGAAAGCACGGCATTTCTCGACGCAAGGAGCCAAATTTTCCTCTTTTATGAGTTGCGAAATGTTCACGGAGAAAAATGGAAGGTCACTTGGGCTATCTAGATGTGTAGACAGACTATATTGCAGGGTCAACTATAGGACAGCCCTTGAAGATGGCTAAAGCGACTATCTCTAGAAGGTTAATCAAGACGTTCAAATCGATCATCTCAGAGTGGCGACTTGGTCATCTCGAACGGTCGACTCAAGCGTCATAGAGAGTCAAACCGCTCATCAGAGAGGGCGAAATTGATCATTATAAAGAGTCGAAGCGCTCATCATAGAGGGTAAAGTTATTAAAAATAATTCTTTGCTCACAAGGAAGACTTATAAAGTGAAATTTAATTACTTATTAGATTTTCTCCTTAAAAATAAATGATCGATTTTTATTTTAAAAAAAGGAATATCTTTTTTATCCTTAATATAAATATACAATTATTCCTAATATTCTTATGCACTTTACATTTATTATTTGTTGTAAGCATTCGAGTTACACATGAAATAATTTTAAACAAGCACGCCAACGGTAACTAATCATGTCGGCCCTCTGCGATGGGTCATTTGCTCTTCCGTGGATGGTCGAAATGAGTGAAAACAAGATGATCGTATTGATCATCCCGAAAGGATACCTCGCTTATCAATGATAGTGAGTCAGGCCTTCTTATAACAGTCAGACTGGTCATAAAATGAGAGCCTCTCCGACTATGTCAAACAAATTCTGGATGGCTCTTTAGACCATCTAAAATAACCGACTGGCTCTCTAAATTTTGACCCTCTAACTTTGACCATCCATTTTTCTCCGTGTTTCGTTGCAGTTATAAGTTATGCCTAATGCAGGGATCGGACTCACTTCGGAAATCAAAAGTAGTGGCAATAGTGGCATACATTTTGAAAAATACTAGCAAAATAGAGGCATGCATTTTTGAAAATAATAAACTTATAATATATGAAGTCTGTCCGGAAAGTATCCGACCTTGCGGTGTGCCAGGACTAAGAGTTAAAATTCTGATCAATGGCGATCATATTTCCTCCAAAGTACTCCCCTATGGAAGCCACAATCTTCTTCCAGCGATACTCACACTTTCGGAATCACTCCTTTAAGTCATCTTCCGGAATAGATAACAGCTGCTTTGTCGCATTCTGTTCTATTTCCTCTACGTCTTCAAATCGCTTTCCTTTTAGAGGATACTTCAATTTTGAAAACAGCCAGAAATCACAGGGAGCCAGGCTAGGTCTGTCCAGACAATCCTGATCTGCTGCCGAAGTTGTGTATGGCTGTGTTTCACCAGAAATTGCTGAATAAGCTGCGATGAATTTGTGGCCACTTTTCCAAGAATCAGGCCGTTTTCTTCATTTTTTTCCAAACAAAAAAGTATTTATTTTTTTGTGGATTCCAACAAATTTAGGGTGGATATGCATGAACATTCGAGGGGAAAATTTGGATCACCATAAGTCCCAAGGATTTTAAAGATTTCAAAACTTTCACTGGATTTTAAATTTCAATGGATTCACTAGGAATGGAATCACTAGGAACCCTTTGAAATTTCATTCTCTAGAATTTATTCATCTAGAAATCATTTGAAAACCTTTGAAAATAAATTAAATTGAACTTATTCATTACAATCTCTGGAAATCTTTGAAATCCCTAGAAATCTATGGAACCACTAGGAATCCCATAAAAATTCATTTTATTTCGCTTATTTACCAAATTTCTTTAAAAATCCCTTGAAATATTTAGAAAGCCTGCAACATTTTTTTAAATCGCTTGAAATTTTTGAAATGTCCTTAAATTCTTTGAAATTCCGTAAAATCTTTTGAAAATTTTCATTTGTAATTCGTAAAAAAATCAATTGAAATAAGTAAAATCATTAAAAACCCCTTCAATATTTAAATTAAATTAAACTTATTCATCAAAGTTAAGAATCCCTTGATATTTAATTTTATTTAATTTATTTTCCAAAGTTCTCTTTAAACCCCTTAAAATCTCTAAAGTTCTACAAAATTCTTTCAAATTCCTTGAATTTTTTTTAATCTCGCGAAATACTTTCGAATCCCTTGAAATCTTTCCTTTGGGAATCCTAAAAGTCATTTGAAATCAATTGAATATAATTTAAATTTCAATTATGCATTAAAGTAAGTTCTCTAAAAAAAACAGTTCATCCTAGAAATCTTTTAAATCCTTCAAAATCCTCGGAGATTCAATAAAATCCTTGAAATCTTGTGAATTTCTTTGAAATACCTAAAATCCTTTGAAATCCCTAGAAATCTGTGGAATCGTTAGGACTCCCATAAAATTTTATTTCATTTTACTTATTTAGCGAATTTCTCGAAAAATCCCTTGAAATATTTGGAAATCCTACAAAATTATTTTAAATCACTTGAAATTTTTTTAATCTTTTGAAATCCTTTGGAATCCCGTAAAATCCCTTTAAAACTTTCATTTGGTAATTGTGAAAATCTATTGAAATAAGCAAAATCATTTGAGATCCCTTTAATATTTAAATTAAATTAAACTAATTCATCAAAGTTATCTAAAAAAAACATTCGAATCCCTGGGAACCTTTGGAATCTCTTGAAATCCTTGGAAATTCAATAAACTCATTTAAATCCTATAGAATTCCTTGAAGTACCAAATAATATCTCAAAATCCTTGAAATCATTAAGAATCTCTTGTAATCTTTGAAAATTCTACAAAATTCTTTTAAATCGCTTGCAATTTGTGTAATTTCTTGAAATCCCGTAAAATCCCTTGAAAACTTCCTTTGGAAATTGTCAAAATCCATTAAAATACGTAGAAATCATTTATAAACCCTTGAATATTTAAAGTAAATTAAACTTATTCATCAAAGTTCTCTGAAGAACCCGTTCGCAAAGAATTCCTTTAATTAAATTTATTTATTTAATTTAATTTATTTTTTAAGGTCTTGAAATTCTTTAGAATCCCTTGAAATCTTTCATTTTAGAATCTTAAATATCATATTAAATCCCTTGAATATAAATTGAATTGAAATTATTCATTAAAGTTATCTAAAAAAAACCCTTTAAATCCCTAGAAATCTTTGAAATCCCTAGGAATATGTTAAATCGCTAGGAATCCCATAAAATCTCATTTCATTACACTTATTTACAAAAATTTTCTTAAAATTCCTTGAAATATTGAGAAATCCTAGAAGATTCTTATAAATAGCTTAAAATTTTTCATATATTTTAAAATCTTTTGGAATCCCGTAAAATCCCTTGAAAACTTCCATCTTGTGAAATTCCTTGAAATACCTCAAAATCCCTTAAAATGTTTGAAATCTTTCAAAACCATTGAAAATTACTTAAATTTATTTTCCAAAATTCTCTTGAAATCCCTTAAAATCATTGGAGATCATACAAGTTTCTCTTAAATCCTTTGTATTTTTTTAAATCTTTAGAAATCCTTTAGAATCCCTCAAAATCCCTTGATCTCTTTCTTTTGGGAATCTCGTAAATATAATATTAAATCCCTTGAATATAAATTAAATTAAAATTATTCATTAAATTTATCGGAAAAAATACGTTTAAATCCCTTGAAATATTTGGAATCGTTAGAAATCCTTTGCAATTTAATTTAATTTCATTTATTTTCCAACGTTCTTCAGAAGTCTCTTCAAATATTTGGAAATCCTAAACATTTCTTTGAAATCCTTCAAAATTTTTTTAATCACTTAAAATCCTGTTTTCTCTATTTTTTGCACCAATTCTTCAATATTTTACCATTTTTTTCTTGTAATGCTTTTCTATAATTTTTTTCTAGAATCGTGATAAAATTATAAGAAATTGATTAGAGGAAAATCATTAGAGACCCATACTGTATTTTCTATAATATTTTCTCGTAAGTTGAGATTACAATGGATTGCATGAGACTGCATAAAAATGCAGATAAATTTTACACCATATAGCAGGAGTAATTAGCCCCTTTTAGTGAGTTGAGACAACAAAAACAACAACAAAAATATTTAATTTTTTTGGGCCACCCCTCGTTAATAATAATGTATTCACTGCCAGAAGAAAAAAAAAACCCTTTTTTAAACTGCACCTTTTTTACTGAAAGGAACATTCCATTGGAGATCAACGTAGACTCGTAGGGACTTGACCTTTTAAACTTTGACCCTACCGACCTTCTGTGGAGGTCCTCTCTTGAGGATTCTCGATTGGAGGTCGATCGAGAGATCTCTCGTGCGGGCGTGTGCTGTAATCAGCGTTGAATCTGAGCATAATTCGTCGGACGAGGCACCTTAGCGCTTAGCGGGCTAACTCGAGCTTCACATCTTCGCGAAGTCTTTGAATTCCACGATAATTGGGGTCTAGCCCAATAGGCCGCGAAGAGGGGTATTTGTTCTCTCCAGTTAAAATTGAACCGCCTTGCATTCCCATATTACGCCGTTTCGTGCTTCTGCCAGCACTCTATCCGCCAATTCCCCATGGAATTTTTCACATGCATGCCGCCCACGCTATTTGTGCGAACCTATCTGCATACGCTTGTACCGAAATCCTTACGCGATCTGCCTCAATTACAATTCAAATTTGCATATGGGCAATCGTCAGTAACCTTCAGGCTTGATGTCCTAAATTAGGGTGTCCGGTTGGGTGGTGTTTATTTACACTTGGAGGCATTTTTTTTAGAATCTCAACCCCCAGTTTTGTTCGAATGTAAATGAAAAAATAAAAAAATTCCTCCCAATTTTAGCTAACTCGGTTAATATTTAGGGGTCGAACAAAGATTATGAAGTTGCTCATTGATTTAACGTGGCCGTAACTGACTATTTATTTCTTATGATAAAAATGTTCGAAAAGCGTTTATACACTGTAAAAACTAGAGATCCTTTTTTTTACGGTATGAAATTTTTAGTGTCCTGTTTTTGAATAGGATAACTTCATGCTGTTATTTTCAATGTAAAACAAATGATTCTAGGATCTCACCAGTGGTCTCATTTTAGTACTACTCGAGACTTTTTTTTCTGAGTCTTATTAGATATTTTCACTTCAACCACCAGCTAACTTCACTTGGTTTATTGCTGAGAGGAAAACAAGGGACCAAATGCATAGAAAAAAATTTAGTTTTGTGATATCTTCGTAATAAATAATAATTATTATCATTTTATTATGTCATGAAATAGTTCTTAAAAAATAAAAACTATTTTTCCAATACACATACATAGAAAAAATTAGTTTTTACGAAGATATTAGCAAAATAGGGCAAAAATGGAAAGAATCCCATGTATTTGGTCCATTGTTTTCCCCTCAGCACTCAACGAAGTGAAGTTAGCTGGTAGTTGACGTGAAAATACCTAATTATAATACCTGAAACCAGCCCTGAAATAATACTTTGTTTTTACAGTGTAAACAGCAATATTAAGTGAAATCGAAATTTGTCACTTATGGGGGTTTTTCGGGAACCCATAAGAGTAGCTTGAAGTCATTCACCCTCAAAATTTATGGTTGACTCTTATTCTTTGACGAATTCTGAAAAATATACTGAAATACGGAATTATTTGTAACATATTATCGCGTTTGTATATTAGATTATAAAAATTCTGACTGTTTCCCATGTTAAATCAATGGGGAAGCTTCAGGGTCTTTGCGGTAATGGCCACCCGAGTGTTCACCCTACCTGATTAAGTCGAATAAATCAATATAAGAAAGGAAATAGAACCAGAAAGCTGTAACACCATGTTACGAAAATCATCTACCCTCGATATATCGAGAGATTGTTAAATACCTGGAGAACCCAGGGAATGTCAGGGAATTTTTTCGAGAGCATGCTAAATTTTTTTTTTTAATTGCAATATAAAATTGAATAATGCTAATCCTTTATTTGTAAAAGTAGCTTTATCTAACTGTAGTGAACTATTTTGTTTCAAATACGTTTTTTGGCGTTGAAATTAATTTTCTCTAATTGAAAATTTACCTACTGTACTTTTGGTTGAAAATGTATCTTTTTCTATGAAAATTCAAATCTCTGGTTGAAAATTTATTTATTTTGTTAAAAATTTATGTGTTTTGTTGAAAATTCATCTTTTGATTGAAAATCGAACAGTTTCTTTGCATTTTCTCTCTCTCTTGACTGATAAATCATTCTTAGTTGAAAATTCAACTCATGTTGAAAACTCGTCTATTTTCTCTTTGCTCTAACAATAATATTTTTACCTAAAAATTTAACTAATCAATTTATGATTGAAAAACTATCCTTTTTAGTTGAAAATTCGTCTTTTTTGGTAGAAATTATTCTTTTTGGTTAAAAATTAACCTTTTTGTTTGAAAATTATATTATTGTTGTTGAAGATTCATCATTTCAGTTGAAAATTCATCTTTTTAGTTTAAAATGCAACTATTCTAGTCGAAAATTCATCATTTTAGTTAAAAATTCATCAATTTGTTTGTAAATGTAACTTGTTTTTCAAAATAAGTTGTATTTTTTGGTTTAATATTATTTTCTAAACCTCTGGACAGTCCGTGCGTTTATCTATGTTTATCACATGACCTAGCTTAAACGTACGGACCTGTGAAAGTAAAAGGGGAGCTGAAAAAGGGAAGGGGGCGTGGCTTGCGTCTGAACGTACTTGGAAATTCTTTATTCCATATAGGAGTTTTTTTGAATCTGAACATTATTTTTTTTGCAAATAAAAGTTTGCAATAATTTGAAACTTTTGGAAATAAATGTAATTGTTACTTGGAACAGGGACTTCCGCAAATACACTGGAGTCCCGCTTTATCAGGTCCCGATATATCATACAAGGTAGTGCAAGGGGACGAGAGAGAGGCGCTTGAAAGGTCAGAGGCCTTGCGATGTTTACGGCTCGGCACTATAAGAAGCCACCAGCAAGAAGGAGAAGAAGATAGGTTTAGAGAGTCCCGATTTATCACCGAGGCCATTGAGGGTACCCCCGAGACTGATGATAAAGCGGGACTCCAGTTTAATGATAATTTATACTTTGAGACAGAGAATTGCGTAAAGAATAATCATTTTGTCTTGGGTCGGGTAATTTTTGACATGGAACAGGAAATTTTGAAAAATAATTTTTATTCTGATTTATAAAAAGGGAACTTACAAAAACAATTTAGGTTATGAGTCCGAATTGGTCAGATTATAGATATTTTTGGTTCTAAATCATAATTTGAGTGAGTTAAAAAATTATGGCACAAATGATTATAGTTTTTACTTTCGAACAGGAATTTTCCATAAGAATTCTACATTTTTACTTTGGACAGGGAATTTTCGAAAAGAATCATCATTCGACTTAGAACAAAAAATATTTTACATGGGACGGGAATATTTGAAAATAATTTTACAGAGATACTACAGGCCAGGGAGTTCTAGAAAGTCAGGGAATGTCCGGGAAAACTTGAAAGAGTTAGGGAATTTTCGATGAACTGAAATTGAAGTTTATCAAATTCTGTATAACTGTTGTGACTAAAAGTATTTAAAATTTTATAAAAAAAGCATTTTTTGTATTACCATTATTAATCTCATAGATCCTGAAAGAAAAATTTATAAATGTCAGGGAACACGAAAACTTGACCAGAGAAAAGTCAAGGAATTTCGAAATTGCGATTTTGCACCAATCCTGTTTTAATACTGATTTAGAAAAAGAGAATAAAAAAATCCCTGTTCCAAATTCTAATTCAGAATTATACATAATTCTTTTAAAAAAATGCTCCGTTCTAAGTCAGAATTGTAATTCTTATGACCAAAAATTATCTGATGTTCCCACTCAGAATTAGAATTCGTGTCGAAAATTCCGATTTTAAATTAGTAATCTCTGAAATCTTTTAAAATGTTTAAAAATCTCTTGAAATATTTAAAAGTGGTTTGAAATCATTTCAATCTTTTGAACTCTTTTTATTTGAATTGACCGAAAACATTAACAATTGACCTAATAATTTCTCTAATCCAGTTTCTTTTGCTAGAGACCCTTTTTCAATTTCCCCACGAAGAACATTTTGATATACCTTGATCTGTATTTCGTTTAATGATAGTCCTATATCTCAAATTACTTAATTTTGCTCAAAGTTTTTTCTCACAAAAAATAATGCTCGTGCTTCTATTCGCATAATGTAGGTCCACTTTTTCAGTTGAAGCAATCGACCGAGGAGGTAGGTCAAGATTGTTGAGAATGCTGAAAATTGCCATTTCCATCATCACACGACGAAATGACATTTTTGTGGCAAATTACTCGTCCGTGCAGGTAAACACATTGACGCATTGAAGCCTGTGTTAACGTGCGTGGGTCCACGCACGAGCGTTACTCACGCATACTCTTCGCAAATTAAACTCACGCACAGCAGTCGAGGTGCGCCCGAGGCGAAGTGCCAACTAATGAGAGAGGCGAGAGCAAACGGATATCTCCGACTTCGCGGACCCTTTTTGAATCGAGTTTCCCTTTCGCGACAGTCATTCTGAAGTAAACCATCATTTCATCCTATTATCGCTTCATCAGGGATTTTTTTAAATTTTAGCCTACGCCGAGTTAAGTGAGCAATAAAATTTATAATTGAACTATTGAAGGGTCGTCTGGCAAAAAGGCGTAGGTGCCAAATTACGGAAATTCATTTTATTGGCTTTAAATAATTATTTTGACCTAACTCATGCACCTGTAGATCATTATGGTCTAGTTCGATTTAGAAGTTGGTCAAAATTAATGTCTGGTATTTTTTAGGGTTTAGTAGCCCCGGGCAGAAATCCTTATAGTTGCCGTCGGGTGTCCGTCCGTCCATCGTACTTTTTCCTAGCAGGGTGTTGAGGGGAAGTAGGGGGTGAAGGGTTGAGGAAGTAGGGGGAGTGATGGGAAGTGTGGGGTAGGGGTGGCAGTGAAATAATTGGAAGTATGCGGGGCTAATTAGGGGAAGTAAGGGGAAGGGAAGTACGGAAACGTATGGGGGGTAGGGGAAGTTTGAACGATTTCATTAACGTCTTAATAGGTTATGAAACCCTTTTTTGTAGGCGCGTGGCTTCTACTTTGACTAATTATAAATTAACTTAATTCCAACAAAAAATGTAATAGTTATTATTTCGAAAAAAAGATGAATTTTTCACAAAATGGTTGAATCCTCAACCAAAAAAGACTAAATAGTTGACTTTTCCATCAAAAAGGATACTTTTTAACAAAATTGTTTCACAGAAAAAAGTAAAGTTAAATGTTGTTGCATGTAAAATTTTCCGCTGATAAAGTTTACATGCTATTTGGCGAAAGATTATCCTACGATGGAATAAAAGCTGTCGTCTGCTACGCCCATAGCAGCAATGGGAAAACGACCAACTATGAGTGGATTCGAGCTATAAATCAGGACACCAGATTTGAAACAACTATTCGCTTACTTCATTATTAATTTGAAAATAATAAGACTTATAAAATACAATAGTTAAAATGCGTTGCAGGTACATTTTGGAACGTTTAAAAATTGAATGTATTTCGGTGAAAGTTTAAGCGAGGTTAGGAGAATAATTCTGACAGCCGGGAATCCCTATTCTGCTCCAATTTAATTAAGTTTAAAGACGATAGATAGCGCCGGTGTTGCAATCCTCGTGTATTTTAGAATAAAAATAGAGCGATAATGAGGCGAAAGATTATCCAAGCAAGGTTAAAAATGGAAAATTATCTTCGATTCGTGTAAAGTTTAACCGGC
>CAKNWT010291447.1:2430-13456 GCA_932066315.1 Andricus coriarius | reverse complement strand
AAATATATATATATATATATATATATTCTTTTTCGATTTCGGTTTTGATTCCTTAGGAATTGAACCGAGGGGCCTATGACAAAGCCACCAAACGCGTTCTCGGGTTGCGGGTAGAGGGTCCCTGTACGAAGGGCTTCTGCTGAATATGGTTACAATAATTAATAAGCAGTCGCGGACAATTGTCCAGGCATGGTTTCAAAGGCATAACCCATAGGCGTGAAAACCGTGCCTAAAGCTGAATGGCACCTGGGTGAGGTGTCCGAAACGGTGACTGGGATACTGGGCGATCTCTCAGAGTATGCAGCCTTATCCTTGCATGCGGAGCTCTACAAGGATGGACGAACCCTTTTCCCTGACTGCTCGTGGGAACAACAATGATAACACCAAACATAGTTGTGGTAAGTGCCGTTCATAACAATCGAACGCGCAGGGCTGGCGACAATGGGTCGGACAACAATGCCGACTATCCTAAAGTTAGAGGAGCCAATCAAGACGAGGTCAATGCGATTGACCGGCAGAATCTCGCTACTTTTAAGTGGACGGATCGACTCAGGGACGACCTGCTGGAGTGCTATGATACCAATATGGCCCCTGAACGGAAAGGTTACATGGCGCGACTGCATAATCTGTGGTGCGAGAAAACCCCAGAGCTCTCGCATTTTTCTCATAAACGTCTGCGAAACCATGCCGAGGAACTCCGGAAAAAGGGTTATATAAGCGGAGCACCTACTCAACTGCAGCCAGAACAAGCCCGCAACAGAGAAAGAGAAGGTGACACTGAGACCAACCGCGAGCAGACATCCAATAGAGGAAGGGCGATGCTTCAGGACCCAGAGAAATATCAACATTCAGGTTTCTCTTAAGCCCAAAGATCTGGCAGATTTTGGGCAGGAATCAAAGATTTGGCAGATGCAAAGCGTAAAACAAAACCATCGGTTGATCATAAGACCAAAAGACCAATACATTAACTCAGCACAAAGATAGGCTGGGCAAGGCAGTACGCCAGTGTGTGATTGACTATATAACATCTGGCAGGACTTTCACTGCCAAGAATCGACAGTTCGCGCGCGAACTGCGGATCTGTCATCACACACTCAACAAGTCAAAACTACTGACCATTAGGCAGCGTATTGTTGACAGAATACGAGTACTATCTTACGCTAGGAGAAGTCTAGAGCGGAGAGAGAGGTAGGTCTGAGAAAATCAACAGCTTTTATCTGACCCATCTCGACTCTTCCAAGACCTTTCAGTTACTGTCGTCCACCCGCCCACAACAGAGGAGGTCGAAGCATTTTGGAGAGGAGTCTACAAAGTCCAGCATCCACTGAAAGAACACTCGAAGAATTTAAATAGCTTCAAGGAGCTGTGCAGTGCCCTCATAACACCTAAGGAAATATACCTGTCACTACCGAGGAGGTGAAAAACGTATTAGGAGGCATAAAGAACTACTCCGCTCCGGGACCAGATGGTATCAAGACCTTCTGGTGGAAGAAGCTTCATTAAACCCACCAGCATCTGGCCCACATATTCACCTCATATCTAAAGTCGAAAGAGCCTATTCCGGAGTGGTTGGTAGAAGGGCGCACAGTGCTCCTGTCGAAGACGGGCAACTAAGCTGACCCTAAAAATTACAGGCCAATAACTTGTCTGAATAGATTGTATAACATCTTCACAGCTACCCTAAATAATAGGATTGCTCGTACAATTGGACCTGTATGGCGAGAGAAGTACGAACAACGTGGCTCAAAGAAAGGCGTTGCAGGATTTCAGGAGAACCTGCTCATCGATAGATGTGTCTGTTAAGACGCAACATTCTATCAGCGTTACCAATCTATGGCCTGGGTTGATTAGCGGAAAGATTTTGATTCCACCTCCCACAGACTTATCATCTATCTATCGGAAAGCTTAAAGGTTCATCCACACATCGTGATGTGCATAGAGAGATTAATGCCGCTTTGGAAAACCAAATTTACTATCTCGTCTGGAAAACATCGTCTGATCACTAACAGTATCACCTTTCAGAGAGGTGTGTTTCAGGGCGATACCATGAGCCCTCTCCTCTTTTGCCTCACATTATTGCCACTATCTCTCGCACTTCGCCATTTCGAAAGGTACCTCTGCGGCAAACCTGAAAATCGAAAGCATAAAGTCACTCATGTATTTTACATGGATGATCTTAAGATCTATGCTAAAAATTAAGAGAAAATACATCTAGCTCTAGACATTGTCAAAGAGTACACTCAAAAAAATTGGAATGGAGTTCGGGTTAGAAAAATGCACCAAGGTTTATTTGAAGAAAGGAAAACTTAATGGAATCCCGAAAGACCCTGAGCTCGTCGACAGAAGCGCTACACGACACCTTGGCGCTGGAGAGACTTATACATACCTGGGCGTGCCACAGACCCGCATTCAGGACGTGACATCTATAAAGGATACTCTCCGATGCAGATACAAACATCTTATTCGACGGATTTGGTCTTCCGAACTGTCGGCGAGGAACAAAGTATCTGCGACGAACATGCTTGCCGTCCCGGTAGTGCTTAAATTTTCTGTTCCGCGACTTTACATCTCACGCCGTCAAGGTGGTCGCGGAATACTAAATCTTGAATGTCTTCACAACAGGATTA
The DNA here is from genome assembly GCA_932066315.1 of Andricus coriarius. Classification (NCBI taxonomy): domain Eukaryota; kingdom Metazoa; phylum Arthropoda; class Insecta; order Hymenoptera; family Cynipidae; genus Andricus; species Andricus coriarius. The sequence continues at coordinate 10,829 of CAKNWT010291447.1, read as the reverse complement.
TTTTGGGTACAGCAAATATAGTCGTAAATGGATAAGACCCTCTTCTTAAAATGGTCAGGAAACCCGAAGAAGTGGGCAAAGGGGCGTTTCTCTACAAAGCAGCTAATGAGGCTGCTGAAACACTCGGCCTTGACTTCAATATCAGGGATGAGCAAAGTGCATCAAATCTTATCCATCTCTAGTACTTACTCCTGAAGGCCTGGATTAAGAAAACATAGGAGAAAAACTTCCGCGGACAGCTCCTCGAGAAGAAGATGCACGGCATCTTGCACAGAAATGTGGAGGATCTGTCGATGTCGCATGAGCTAACGTTTGCTTTCCTTAAATCACCCGAATTGAAGTCGGGCACGCAGGATTTCATTTTGGCATGACAAGACGGTGTCATTTCCACTCTATCATACCGTCGCCACATTTTGAGCCAAGACATTCCCGATGATAGCTGCAGAGCGTGTAATGCCAACCCCAAGCATCTATAGGGCACATACTATCTGGTTGTCCAACTCATGCGGGAACGACCTACATCCAAAGGCCAAGGTCAATTGTCGAGAATGAGCAGTGTCAGATTGTAATTCTTACGGATAAAGTACCCTGCTGACAAGGGGTACTAATTTATTAAGGGACAAAATTTACAACAAAAAATATTCATGAAATATGCTTCCAAATTTCGATTACAAATGCTAAAAATTTCACTGAGCCTTCATGACTATTAGCTAAATTGTTAAAAAAAAGAGCAAAACTCATTATGCAATTATGTCCGGCCTATATGAGAATTTGAATTTTTGCCTAATTAGCATAATAAACAGGGGACTCGATACGTTTGAGATATTTTTGAATTTTTATTTCTAAAAAGGAACACTATAATGTCGAGATTGATGCATACATATCATTACTGTAGCATTGGATGATCTATTATTTATTTACCTCAAGCAGGACAATTCGTCCCTGCATATCTAAAAAAAAGCAAAATAACATGAAACATAGAAATCATCATATGCGACCGTCCACGAGAAAAGGGACATAATGTGGAAAAAATCGATTTTCACTTTTTTACACCCATCGATAGTTTTTTATTTGCTCTTTCACAATAAAAATATTATTCCTTTATCTGAAAAATATGAATATTATTCAACTGCCAAGTGAGGGTCTCTTATGGAGTTCCTGTGTTGGACCGCCTTATCAATCGCTCCTCCTTCAAAGTGAAGCTGCCGTGCGTTAGGTCCCTTTTTTTCGCGGACGATTACATATTTTTCACAGCTATTAAGGTTTCAGTATTTAAATATATAACACGTAATCTAATGGTGTAGTTTTTTCTTTATGATTTTCAATCAAAAAAAGATTTAAAGTTTATTTAACCTCATTGCAATTCTTTATTTTTAAATCAAAATTAAGTTGCTGCATATTGAATATCTTCAATATATAATTTTATTTACCATTAAAGGTATTAAGCAGAGTTTCTAGCGTGTCTCCAAATAAAAATTCTAGGACCTTTCCATGTTTTCCAGATTAAAAGTACATTTTTGCAGGTGCTTGTTTTGCTGTGAAAAAATTCTTTTCACGAAACATAGACATTTCAGGTCTATTCTTATGGAACTAAAAAAAATATCATATGCGAAAGTTACTATACGCCCTTAAAATCTTATTTTATGGGCAAAACCCCATTTTTGAGTCATTTGTCATTTTATCACGGTGGAAAAAAACGACGCTACAATCGACAATATTTTTCAGTTTGTCATTTTTTAAATTTAAACAAAAATTTAATGACATTTTTTAAATCCAGTAATTTGTTGCTGTTTCAAAGCAAACAAAAAATCTGCTTTTTGATTTTTAATCCAAAATAGCTGGTTAACGATCTCGTTCTTTCTTCTTAAGCCTTCAAAAACTATGCCAAAACACAATCCAATCTAATCAATCTTTCGAAAGTTATCGCGCCTACACGATACTACAGGCTACAGACAGACACCTTCGTAAATATCGTTTTTTTTACTCAGGGGGCTCAAAACGTGGAGATTTGTTGAAAAACGACTAAGCCAAATTTTACATCAAACCAATACCTTCCCATTAGGATGAGAATGGAAAAAAAATGTTCAACTTTAACGCAAGAAAATTCATTTCAGCTTTGGAAGCCTGGTGAAAACAGAATAAGTTTAAAACCCTTTTTTTTAAGTGAATAAAAATTCCAGGACTATGAGTAAAATATTCAAGGACCTTTCCAGGTATATCTTCAATTATGGTGTTATAAAAGTACTTGTAATAAGGTATGTTATGCTGGCACAACGCTATTGAGGTATAGAGATGTAACCTATTTAATAATTTAGGGCCCATTTAGGGCTAATTTGGGCCCCTATTCCCAAATTTAGGGCTCTAATAAATATTTTTTTCAAATAGTGTTTGCGCTAGATTAACTTTAAGCTGGCCGCACACTGCTGTACACATTGTTGACATTTTGGATCAAAATTAAAAACGTTATAGTATTTTCAAAATTTTTGGGACCATTTTTTTAAGATTTACAAATTTTATGTACGGCTATTCGCAGTACTCAGTAAGACAAATAATTTATCTTGATGATTTTTTTTCAATAAAAAGAAAATTAGCAGAGTTATAGCATTATCAAAATCCAAACAAAATAAACGAAAATGAACATTTTAAGAGAAACACAAGGTACAATGAAATATTTAATAACAATATTGTTTTCAAATTAGATCTGGAAATGCGCGCTTAACCTTTTTTTCTCACGAGACACGTGATAGGAATGTGTTCGTTAAAGCCGAAGGAGCTTTAATATAAGAGAATTCACCATCACTAAATTTCAGTTTCCGATGATTTGTCCTTTAATTTTAAAAGTCCTATGCAAGAGGTGCGCGCCCGAGGCGCGCCCAGACTTGTGAGCCGCGCACGATCAGCAGATTTTTTAAATTGAATTTGCCAAAAAGGAGATTCGGGATTGGCGCAGAACCGGCACTAAGCATATAAGAAAAGTGTAGCCAGTGAAAGAAGCTATAATTATTATTTCATTATTAGCATTATTCAAAAATGATAACTCAGAGCTAATTCAAATTAATTTCAATTCAATAAATAATAGTATCACAAATTTTATCTTCATGATAAGGTATCCTAAGTGATTTATAAGATTTTTTAATAAAACATCGATGTTCATTAAACATCGAAAACATCGATGTTTTTCTTTCGATACATCGATGTCAATCATTTTTGACATCAATGTTCGGCAACATCGATGTTTCCCTTTCGATGTCCCATCACTAGCTGATATGTCGCTCGATTTTTAGAAGGGAGGATCATCTGCTTACTAGTTGACTCTCAACAAGAGGGGAGATACGCAAGCTTATTCGTTAGTTACAAGAAAGAGGGGCGAAAGTGCACCGGTCGTTTAGTGGGGGTCTCGGTTCTGGTGGCCATATAACCGACCACATAGAAAATTTCTACTATGAGATTGGGATTCGGATTCGAGCAGGCTTCGACGTTGGTTCTCCAGATAAGATTGTGTCCACTCATCGCTTGGTGATGGATGGCACTAACTAGTGAATACCAAACCGGCGTCCTCGTAGTGATGATGACGATTATATACAATTCGAACATTCTGAAATTACGCGTGTGATTTTCACCAATTTAAACCTTGAACATTCTTAAAATTAACTAAAAACGGGCGTCCTCGTAGTGACGGTGCTTTTTAGTGTGGTGCGAAGACGTGCGGCGTGTATTTCCATACAAGTGCTTTGTATAGTGAGAGGTGAAGGCGTTTGGTGCGCATAGTGACACTCAGGAAATGGAGGCGTAAGGCGCGCGTCTCCTGTAAAGACTTTTGAAAATGGACTTCAAACAATGGGGTTTTAGAGCGGCTAAAAGACCCAGAAATGAAGACGAAAGAGACAGCAGTACCTCTCAGCAATCGGTTTGAGGTCCTGCAAAACAACCAGGAACCGGAAAGGATGGACGACGACGAGGAAAATAATGTAGATGCCAACAAAAAAAAAAGTGAAGGAACATGCAATAACGGTGACAAAAAGAAGGAGAAAATGCCTCCAATCATCATTACTCACGAACTAGAAGACTACACAGGATTTGTTGCGACACTAAAGAGCTTCATCAAAGGGGATCCAAAAATCCACTATGCTCCCCAAGGTTTAGCATTATACGCTGAAGATAAGACTGATTACGACATAATAATAAAGGAATTAGAAGCTATAGACTGTAACTTCCATACGTACCCAACCAAAGATATGAAAACCAAAAGGATGGTAGCCAAGGGGCTTCCCTCCATAACGCAAGAAGAGATGACAGCAGACCTAGAACGTCAGGGTGTTAAATGTGTCAAAATCACTACACTTAAGACCAGGGATAAGTCGCCGAACACCAGGTATAAGTCTCCAAACACCAGGGATAGGGCACCAAAAACCAAGGATAAGTCTCTTATCCAGCCCATCTACCTAATCGACTCTCCGCATGATACGGACCTAAAAAAAGTCAGAAATGTTTGATACTTGTGCTACGTGCGGGTATTTTGGGAAGGATACAGGAACAAAAGAAAAATCACACAATGCCATAGATCCCAAAGGTTCGGTCATGGAACGGCCTACTGCAAAAATGTACCCAGATATGTCAAATGCGACAAATTGCATCTGACAGCGGACTGTGAGAAGGGAAAAGATGAACCAGCCAAATGCACCAACTGCAGAGAATCGCATCCAGCCAACTACAGTAAGTGCGCTGAATACTTGAAGCACTTAACGAAGGTGGAAAATAGACGTAGACCTGCCAATCTGAAGCAGACACAAACTAGGACAGCGACTATACCAGCGTTCTCGAGCAGAAACTTCCCAACATTACCTGCCAATAGAAGTATAGAGTCAACGGAACCAACACCAGCTTGGAGAACAAACCTGAACGTGCGCAATACAGGGACGAGCAATCATGGCCATGAACTTGCTGATCTGCAGGAACTAATGGCTGAAACAAAAAGACTGAACCAGCTCTGCAATATAGGTAAGATGTTGGAACTCGTTAGGGAACTTAATAATAAATTTATCCATTGTACCAATGACATTGATAGGCTTCAAACATTTTACAAAATTTTAACCAATCATGGCTGTAAATAGGTTCAACTTGAAAACATTAAATATGGCTCATTGGAACGCCAATGGTATTAAAGGTAAACAAAGTGAGCTTAAACAATTTCTTGTTGAAAATAACATTGATATAATGCTTCTAAATGAAACAAAATTAATAAATAAAACCAAATTTAGACCAATGGGGTACGAATGTGTTAGAAAAGACAGAGGGGACAATGTGATCGGCGGGGGGGTTATGATCATTGTTAAAAGAACCATCCAGTTTCACGAGATATTAATAAACTCAAGTTGCCTTGAGGCTGTTGCTATTAAACTTTCCGATGTGTTTATAATTGTATCAGTTTATAATCGACCACAAGCTAAAATAAATCTAAATGACATGAGCATCTTAAACAAACTTGGAAAAAAACTTTTAATCTTTGGTGATTTTAATGCAAAAAATACATATTGGAATTGTAGAAATAATAATGCAAATGGTAAGATACTTCTGGACTTTGCTATTAACAAAATGTACGAAATACTAGTTCCAAATGGTCCCACATTATATCCCTATAACAAAAGCTCCTCAAGCACGGTTGACATAGGCCTAGTGAGAAACCTTAAATGTGATATTTATCTCGAAATACTGGATGAGCTTAACTCTGATCATGTACCTATTAAGATCACGATAACTAATTCAGTTAGAATCACCTGCCTCGAGCGTAAATTTTATAATTATAAAAAGGCCAAGTGGGATGTATTTAGAGAAGATCTCGACAAGAACCTTGTAATTAGCTCTAATTTTAAGACTAAGGTCGATATAGACACTGGCATTGGCAGCTTAGTGGCGGCCATAAAAAACGCGTCAAATAAATCAATCCCTTTTTCGCAGGGGCTGGTTGGGAAAATTCATATCTTACCGGCCGAAATTAAAGACATAATTAAAACTAGAAATAAACTAAGAAAAATTTGTCAAAGAACCAGCAATGAAGACTTTTACAAACTTAAAAATAATCTCACAAATATAATCAATAGAAAAATTATTAAACATAACAACACCACTTGGGGTAACAAACTTAGTACTCTAAATATTAAAGATAACTCTCTCTGGAAAATGTCTAAATGCCTTACAAAATCGGGTACGAATACAATATCCGCTCTAAGGGAAGAAAATGGATTGATTTATAACGACTTTCATAAATCCAACTTGTTAGCCGTGCAATATGAAAAAGTTCACTGCACGACCACTAACATGGGTGATGCTGCCACTGAGCAACTTGCGAATGCCAGGTGGCTTGAGCTTTCGAATCAGGAAATTCAAACTGATGGCTTTGTCCTTACTACCCCTGAGGAAATTAAAAAAGCAATAAAAAGGTCTAAGCCCAAAAAAGCACCGGGTCTTGATGGTATTCAAAACATCGTGCTAAAAAATCTAACTAAAAAAGCCATTGTACAATTATCGTATATAATCAATGCTGCGTTAAAAATTTCATACTTCCCAAATAATTGGAAATTTGCGCACATCCTACCCTTCCACAAAGCAGGAAAGGACAAACTTTTACCTGCTAGCTATAGGCCTATCAGTCTTTTGCCCACCCTCAGCAAAATTTTTGAAACGGTAATTTACAACAGAATACTAGATTTTGAAAATAAAACTAAAATTCTTATTCCTGAACAGTTCGGATTTAGAAACAATAGAAGTACTGTACACCAGCTCCTTAGATTGACAAATCACGTCAGTACGAATTTAAATAAAAATAAATCTACTGCCTTAGTTCTTCTTGACCTTGAAAAGGCCTTCGATACAGTATGGTTTGAAGGCCTTATCTTTAAATTATCTATGTGCAAATTCCCAATTTACATTTTAAAGATTTTGCAAAGTTATCTTGTAGACAGAAGGTTTGTAGTCACAGTTAAGGTCAACAGATCTTCTGAACGCAAAGGGGCAGCTGGGGTCCCCCAGGGTTCAATACTTGGCCCGGTGCTTTTTATCTTCTTTATCAATGACATCCCACGTGGTAATATACAAAAAGGTGTTCCTTGCGACAGCACCCCACGAATTTTACTTTTCGCTGACGACACTGCAGTCTTCGTCTCCTCTCTCAGTAAAAGACTGGCAGTCACTAAATTACAATGCTTCGTTATACTCCTGCTAGAATTCTTTCATAGGTGGAAATTAAAAGTCAACGTTGACAAGACTGATTATATAATATTCTCCAAAAAAACCAGGAAAGAAAATGTACCTGATTTAATTCTCAATAATACTTGTATAGAAAAGAAATCAAGCGTAGTCTACCCAGGAGGCGTTCTTGATAGTAAACTCACCTATACTGCTCATGTTAAAAAAGCTAGGAAGAAAGCCTTTAAAGCTGTAGGCATGCTTCACCCCCTCCTGGGTAGACAAAGCAGACTCTCTATTAAGAACAAACTTATTCTATATAACATGATAATAAAGCCAATAATGCTCTATGCAGCGCCGATCTGGAGCAATACCTGCGATACTAATATTAAGACTTTTCAAACGGTTCAAAATAAGTGTCTGCGAATGATTGTAGATGCCAAACCTAAAGCTAGGAATGCGGAAATACACCAAACTTGTAATATTAAGCTAGTAAAAGATGAAATATATTCTATTACAAAAAACTTCTTCTCCAACCAACTTTCACACCTCACTGAACTTGAAGAAGTTGTTATGTATACATGCGATACTGCGCCTTTTAGATTAAAGAATAAAATGCCGTATCATTTACTAACTTAAGATAGAAGTGGTTCCAACATCTTCACAGCACACTGCTGCCGTTAATTCTTAATATGTTATTTAGTTTTTAAGTACTAGTGTTAAATCTAAATTGCAGAATTCATGGGGTTTTCTTCACAATTTTTTACCCTACTGATAATAGATCTTCTCCGGGATAAATGGCCAAATAAGTATTATTAACAAAGCATACAGATACTTAATAGGATAATATTTCTTAATTAGAAATGGGTACCTAATATATATATATATATATTCCAGATTTACTTGTATTATCGCTCTGTACATTCTTATATTGAAATTTAATAAATACTGTTGAAAAAGAAAAAATTTCTACTATGATGATCAGATTGGAGATTGATTGCCATTTCGTCTGTATTGTAAGATTATCGATTGATCAGATCGATTTGTGAGATTAGGTGATTACCATAATTGAGATTGAGTGTATCATGAATTGATTTCTGTGACATATTGTGACTGTTATTGTTTTATTTATTTACTAATTATAAAACGGACATTTTAAAAGCAGGCATCCTCGTAGTCACGAACTTCTTGACGAAGGCGTGTGTGCGTGTACTAAT
>CAKNWT010291445.1:0-11035 GCA_932066315.1 Andricus coriarius | reverse complement strand
AAATCTTTTAAATCAATCGGAAATCTTTGCGAAATATTTAAAATATTTTTGAAACTTTTTGTAGTATTTGTGAAATTTGCGAAGTCTTTGGAAAATCATTGAAATCTTTGTGAAATATTTAGCAGTATGACTTTTATACATGTATATATTATTTATTATTATTCATTATTTACTATTTATTTTTTATTTATATATTTATAATTCATGTCAAATTTTTGCATAGTATAATATTATTATACAATGTACACATTGTACCATTTAATATTATAATGATGTGCCCCTACCCCACCTAGAAAAGATAGGCTTACCCGCTTCTGTGACAATCGCCCCCACACCCTTCCACGAGAGTCATTTTGGACAGAGTTTTCTTACCTCCGATTGGCCCAAATGCCTTCAGGGCGTACCTACTATGTATCCTTCTCGAAAGGGCAGTTTTGTATGAGTGGGGCAGTTAAGTGAGTCATCTATAAGGCTAGACTTGAGGAAAAACTCAAGAGAATTAACAATTCGGGGTTTTTGGTTAATCTCTTGGCTCGTCGTAAAGGCTAAGTGAAATCGCTATAATCCGGCAATTTAGAAAGGAACGAAGCAGATGTAAATGTAGTTGTAGAGCCTAAACCAATATGTCAATAAATTTAAACTTTCTCGAGGACCTTCTGGAACTTATCCCACTTCAAGTGCTTTACAATTTCTAACTGAACATATTGTTACGCCGTAACATACTGGCCTACTTGAACGATCGTCGTTCGAAACAACTATATAAATACACATCAATTATATTACTTACATGAAAAATGAAGATTGCTTCTCATAATACACATGTCAAAATTGAATTGACGTTGAGATTTGCTTGAAGTTACCGTGCTTACATTATTAACCAGTGCCAGCTATATTATAATAATCTAATGGTAGAAATAAAAATACATACAGAAAAAAAGAGATGCGATGAATGCGTGACGTCGTTCTTCTAGTCGATTGGTAGCGGATATACCCTTTTGAGAACACGCTTGTAGGTTCCCGTGCTGCTGCGAATTGTAACAACTCGCACGACTCCATCTTCTCATGGATGTTTTGCTATGATTCTGCCAATGGACCACATCATAGGTGGAAAATTGTCCTGTTTCATGACGACGAAAGTACCAACCTCGATGTTGCTTTGATCAGTAGCTGATTGCTACTTGATACGAGAGATCATCTCATTTAGATACTCTCGGTGCCACCGTTCCGAAAAATGGTGACGCATTTGTTGAGCGATCTGCCAGCAACTCAAACGACCGGCTTTCAGACTACGAAGATCCTCCTGTGCTGTGGCAGGCTGGTCATGGAGGAACCAATGAGGAAATTGGCAAGTGTCAAAGGAAGTAGGTCGTTTGGATCAGATGAGAGGGGTGTCAAAGGACGTGAATTTAGTATTGCTTCTATCTCTACTACATAATATGAGCAATCGTTCATACGCTAGAAGCGAATTGCCGGCAATCCGGGTAAAATGTGTTTTAAAAGATTTAACGGTCGCTTCCCACAGTCCACCGAAGTGTGGAGCTCTGGGGGGTATAAAGTGCCATTTAATCCCTTTATATGAAAGATAGTTCCGAACCTGTTCGCTCTGAAATGTCGCGTCAAGTTGCTCAAGCATCTTGTTTAACTCTCTGTTTGCACCTACAAAATTAGTTGCGTTGTCTGAATTCATCGAGTAAGCTACTCCTCGGCGAGCAAAAAATCGCTTTAAACACGCGAGGAAGGCTTCGGTAGTTAAATCGTTGGCTAGTTCCAAATGAACTGCCTTCGTCGAGAAACAAACAAAGGCTGCCATGTATGTTTTAATTTTAGTTCGATTTCTGCGCCGCAATTCCTTAGTAAAAAATGGTCCGCAAAAATCTACACCTACATGGAGTTTTGCTCTAAAACATTTAATGAATTTCTTATGATATGGCGTGTAGTGTTTTTACCACCTATGGGCCAATAAGGCTCCCGAACTCCGTAGAGAGTGGTATTAACTCCTGCGTGAAACCGGTTAATGTGCTAATCCCGAATGATTAATTTCGTTATGTGGTGACCTTTTGGGAGAACTGTTGGGTGTTTTTGAGTCTCTGGAATTGAAGCTCGGTCTAGTCGCCCCCCAACCTTAATGATTCCCTTGTCTAAGAAAGGATTTAATTGGAACAGGTGGCTTTTTTTTACTGATTTCCAGCTTGTGCGATAAAGCATACATTTCTTGAGAAAATGCATCAGCTTGAGTTAATTTAATTACAGCATGAAGTGCTTCAACCAGTTCCTCTTGAGAGAGAGGACCCGTTTGTTTCAGTTGGTTGTCCTTGACTGTGATATTTTTTATAAATCGTAAAGAATAGGCTATTACTCGTTGAAGGTTTTTGAAACTACTATACTTTGTTAGAAGATTCCCGTTCGCTAGTGTGATTTTAAATAAATAAATAGGCTGAAGTGAGCGTTTTCCTGGAATATCTTCCTCCTTGAATGAAAGGTGTAGCCACGTGTCCTCCCCTTGACTCAACGACTGTGGACCTTGTGTCTAGAGTGAGTTGTTCAAAAATAGCTGGGGACTTTGCCCGCGTGAAATGAAGTCAGCTGGGTTGTCTTGAGTGGGGACGTGACACCACTCTTGCGATTTTGTTAATGCTTGAATTTCAGTGACCCGGTTTGCCACAAATGTGATCAACGTATGCGGTGTTGAATTAATCCGATTCAACGTGATTGTTGAGTCAGACCAAAAGCAATTTTTTGAAACTTGGATGGGAAGAGACTTGATGGTGGAAGTATACAATTTAGCGAGTAAGATAGCTACACACAGTTCTAATTTGGGCAATGAGGTGATTTTAAGTGGAGTCACTCTTGATTTTGAACACAAAACATTGCAATAGTGCCTTCCTTGAGAATCTGTTGATCGGAGATACAGGCCTTCTCGCTGGCATCGCAGAACCCATGTAATTGTATTTGAATCGCATCTTCTATCACGACACATCGTTTGAACTTTAAACTTTTTAAAAGTGGTAATTGTTTCTTATATTCCTGCCTTTCTTGAACAACAAAGGGAACTGGATCGTCCCATGAAATTCGGTGTTTCCACAATTGCTGAATATGGATTTTGCCTACGACAATTACTGGACCTAATAACCCTAACGGATCAAAGAGTTTAGCACATTGTGACGAAATTGAGCGTTTGCTTGGGAAATTATCAGGGTTTTCTGATTTGAAAGTATACAGAATTACATCGTTGGTAGGATCCCAAAAAAGTCCTAGTGTTTTAACAGTCTCTGACAGATCGAGTGACATGAAGTTTTGAGCAGAGTCACTGTCAGAATTTTGACTAGACAAATCAGGGTGATTGGAGGTCCATTTTCGCAAGTTTGAACCTCCTTTTTGTAAAAGATGAATTAAATATTTCCTCAGCTGATGAGCCTCTTGTAAAGTTTGTGTCCCTGTTAAGAGATCATCCACGTAGAAATCACGTTTCAAAATTGTGGATGCAAATGGAAAAGATTCTTGCTCGTCATCGGCAAACTGTTGTAGAGTTCTCGTTGCGAAAAAAGGTGCACAAGATGTACTGAACGTAACAGTATTGAGGGCGTAAATTTTTATCGGATCTTCAGGATTGAAACGCCAGAGAATCCTTTGAAAGAATCGATCATCGTGAGAAACTTGTATCTGCCTGTACATTTGTTGAATGTCAGCTGTCAATGCGTATGGAAACGAGCGAAAGCAGGTGACGATACAGAAGAGGTCTTCTTGGATTGTTGGTCCAACTAACAATGTGTCATTTAATGATACACCTGTTGACGTCTTGGCTGAACCGTCAAATACAACCCGGGTTTTTGTTGTGATACTATCCTCCTTTATCACCGCGTGATGAGGAAGATAATATCCCGGTTTCAAAAGATCTTGAGAGTCGATTAGCGACATATGTCTTTTGTCGAAATACCCTCGAATACAGTCATAATATTTCGCCTTGAGGTCGGGATTTTTTGACAGCTTTCTTTCGATAGCATAAAAGCGTTGAAAAGCAAAGTTGCGAGAGTCACCTAAAACCCCTTTTTTATCGTTAAAAGGCAATTTGGCGACGTAGCGGCCAGAGTTGTTTCGACTGATAGTATTAGAAAAATGTGTCTCAGCTGCTTGCTCGTCAGCTGAACGCATATTTTTTTGATTTTCTTCCCCTAACTCCCATAAAATTGGCAAGTCCTGAAAATTTATTAGGTTACATGAAACTTGACCTTCAAAGTGATACCTTCGTCCTGATTCCTTAGAAGATTGATGACTGACATGACGACCAGAAAAAATCCAACCTAAATCTATTTCGTGGAACCTTGCAGTTTGACCCTTTACGCGAATTTGACCAACCCGCAAAAGTTGATAGAAATCTTCTGCGCCGATTAGAATGTCAACTTCCCGTGGACTGTGAAAAGAGGTATCGGCGAGAAAGATGTCTTTAGGAATGTTTAATGAATTCCTGTCAATGAATAAAGACGGCATTGGCTCAGATATGTTTTGGAAAATTATGAATAGTAGGTCAAATTGTACATCGTCGTATCTGGATCTGACTTGAGTTGATACTGTGTATTGGACTTTCGACTGAAGATTTTCTGCTTCCCTTAATTCAATGTCAATTGGTTTTTTGGAAAGACCTAATGAGGAAGCCAATTTTTTAGTCATGGCATTGCATTGTGAGCAAGAGTTTAGGAAGGCCCGACAAGTGCGATATTTGCCTTCTTTGTCTCGGATTTCTACTACAGCAGTTCCTAAAATAACTTGTGATGGGGATTCACCTTGAAAACTAAGAAGTGTCGTTGTGGATGTCGTCGCTATTGCTTCTTGAACTGCGACCTTATCTTGATCAAAATGTAAAAGTGTATGATGTCGTTTGTGACACTTGAAACACGTGTGTCTACGACAATCGATAGCTTTGTGATTCTTTTGAAAACAATTATGGAAAATGGAAGCCTTCTTCACAACCTCATAACGCTGCTGAGAGGTCATGTTTTGAAATTGTTCACATGAATAAAGTGAATGTGTTTTTGAACAAAGCGGACAGACAAGTTTTGGTTTTAAATTATCAGAGTCAACTGTGGTAGACAAGGATGTAGAGGATGACTTAGAACGAAAATGCGCTGATTGTCCCTTGTGAGGGTCTTTATTCACGTTAAAAGGGTTTGAATGTGTACTTTATATGAGTGCGCGTTGCTCTAAAAAGGCTATCATATTATTTAAAGACGGGATTTCGCTGCTTCCAATAATAAGCAAGGTGTCCCATTCTTCAAGGGGCTGTTCGAGAGCCTTGAGCGCTCTGTATCGTTTTTGAAAGTTATCGAGCAATGCGCGAACTGTAAATTCTTTTGAAAGAGTAGGTATTTTAAAGATTGCTCTAACGTGGCTATCAACAATAACCCTTCTATTATCATATCTCTTTTTTAAAAGATCCCATGCCAATTCATAATTAATCGCAGTTGTTTCTAAATACGTTATCACTTCTGCCGCCTCGCCTTTCACGCATGCCTTGATGCAGTGGAATTTTTTGATTGTTGGAATGTTTGGATTCAGGGATTCTGTTTCAGGGATTTGATTGTTTATATCATTGGAACCTGAACTTGAATGTATGGTATGACTGGCACTTTGAGGTGGGGCTGAACAACTCGAAGTTTCAAGATTACTAAAAACAGGATTTTTGATGTATTTTTTGTACTACCCACTAATTGTATGAAATCGATTTTAAAAACTTGATCTTTCCTCATCTTGGCTCGATATTTCAGATTCATAGACTATTAATTCTTCTAAACTACTTTGAACATTCTCGAAACGATCCCAAAGCAACAAATGGATTTCTAATCTAGTTTCTAAATTCAGAGAATTAAAATCAGTCTTCGCATTGATATTAGAAATTACGGCTTCGGAGCCGGTCAAAGATCGTTTAATATTACCCCGTTCCCTTTTCAACTTCTTTACTTCAATTTCCGACATTGTCGATGTTTCATCTATTTTTTATTCTATATCAACGCATTCCAACAAACGAAATTAAACTGCTTCACACATATGAAATAAAAACAATAATAGAAACAGGAATGAGGTAAGTGAAAAGGTAATTGGTTTGACTTACTCGGATCAGAGTGTGGTGGAAGGGAGCCCATGAACCTGTACGATGTGAGGTTGTAGATTCTCCTGAAGCGGCTGAATTTTTACGTCGAGATGGAGTTTTTGTTGAATCCGTTGTTCCTTATCATGAATGTGGAAGCGGCTACCAAGGGCCCAGCCTTGGCTAATGTGGAAGATTTTCTTTTTCTTTTTTCTTTTTGGAATTTGAAAGTATTTTGGGACCTGGAAGTCCTCAGCTTGGAAGATTGCACAGTGCGTGGAAGCTTTCTTCTTACCAGCGGTTGATTTGGCACTCACTTGGAATGTTTTGAAATTTCAATTGAGTTCACTAAGTTCACCAAGAGAGTGTGATGTATAAAATGTTAACGAAGCACTTTAGTTCACACACCGATCATTCTGTGATTGAAGCACTAGTTAGAATGTGAGTGGCTTATCACTCTCACAATGATTTTGCTTCGAAACTTCACTTTTTGTTTGTCATCACTGTCACTCACTCAACACTTTTTCTCTGAATTATTATCCGGCTCGAAGGACCAATGTTTTGTGAGGGGCTTGAAAAAACAGCTTTTTGTTGTCCAATAAAAGGTCAATCAAATTTCATTTAATTTAATTTATTCAAGGTGAGTGATTGTGATTGAAGCTGTCACTGGGTGAACTCGCGTATAACATTACTGGTAAGAACAAACTGCGCGCGGTAAGAGATTCGGTCTCAGAGATGATGTTTCTACTGCGGTGTTTGAATTTTGAATGACTACCTCGAGAACCTTTTGACAATCGCCCCCACGCCCTTCCACTAGTCATTTTGGACAGAGTTTTCTTACCTCCGATTGGCCCGAATGCCTTAAGGGCGTACCTACTATGGGTCCTTCTCGAAAAGGCAGTTTTGTATGAGTGGGGCAGTTAAGTGAGTCATCTATAAGGCTAGACTTGAGGAAAAACCCAAGAGAATTAACAATTCGGGGTTTTTGGTTAATCTCTTGGCTCGTCGTAAAGGCTAAGTGAAATTGCTATAATCCGGCAATTTAGAAAGGAACGAAGCAGATGTAAATGTAGTTGTAAAGCCTAAACCAATATGTCAATCAATTTAAACTTTCTCGAGGACCCTCTGGAACTTATCCTACTTTAAGTGCTTTACAATTTCTAACTAAACATATTGTTACACCGTAACAAGAATACCTTGTAATTCCATACTTTTCCAATTCCACAATTCCCAATTCGTGAAACAGCATCTTTCTTCAGCATTTTTTTGGTAGAATCTGAAGAGAGAGAAAAAATGTATCTTTTGTTACGACAACATTTTGATCACATCGTTTCTGTGTAGGGGTGTAATTATTAATTAATTAACTATTAGTATTCGATGTGTAATTATCTGATCTCCTTGCATTTGCTTTTGTCTTTTGATGCAAACCAAACTAGATCACCCGCCGATAATAAATACACACATAAATGCAGTAATTATTAATTAATTAATTATTGAGTATTATTTGTTTATATAAGAATTAACTTATAATTCATCAATTAATTAATTAATTTGTTATCAATTACATAATATCATTTAATTATATAATAATTAATGTATTGTATCTTAATTTATTTATATGAATAAATTAATTAATTATTTAATCCGATGTGTAATTAGCTGATACCCTTGCACTTGCTTTTCAAACTAAATCAACCTCCGATAACGAAGACACACATGAATGCAGTAACCGCTCTAAATTACAACATCTCTTTCACCTCCCATGGACGACCTATCAATATTACGCGATGAAGGCCTGTTACCACCTCTGAAATTATAATTTAAAAAAAAAAGATGAAAAAAAAATATTAGGAAAATCGGTCAATATTGTCAATATTAAAGATAATCTTAAAGTGAATGCAAAATTACCTAAAAATCTCAACAGAAACTGAACGGATTAACCGATTTTTTTTTTCCTGATTGTCGCGTCATTATCTAATGAACCTAATGCAGGATATTAAAATTAAATCCCTTAATATTTTAATAATTGTTAATTTCTTTCAAACGGCTATAATCGTCTAACAATAGGAAAGTCGGGTGAGTAACACTGTTAGAAATTTCTGTAGAAATTTGCAGAGACGCGTCACTAAAGCTTTATTCAGAACCCGTTTCTAAATTTTCCTAAACTGTAACAGAAATTTCAGTAACGGTAACTGCATAACGCTTCAGTCACTTGTTTCAGAAAATTCAGTTACAGTTTAGGAATTTTCAGTTACTGTAACTGAAAATTTCAACGGGTTACAAAATTTGTTTGGTTCATTAATTTTAATATAAAATATGTAGTCTATATTTGTCTTGAGAATATAAATAGTAAGAAAATATGAGTGAAGTTAATACAAACGACTTCTTATGTATATTTATGTTATAATAGTGCGTATTAGTTATTTGCATACAAACTTCACTCGTACATAGACTTCCTATAATTTATATTTTTAAGACAAATATACTCTGCAAATTTATATTAAAACTAATGAACCAAACAATATCCGCTCCTTGATCTACGTTGTAAATCAATAAATGAGCGCAATGAGAGAGAGAGAGAGAGTATACGATTAAAAATAACAGACTTAACCTATCTAGCCAGGAAGGTGTCATTTGACGTAAATAGCGGACTCACCATCCATTTGGAACCTGGATCGAATACTTTTCAATATTAAATTATTCCAAAACATTTCGCACTTTATTGCCGCCGATTTCCACTGAACCAACATGCTTTGTCTCCTCAGAACGCGATCAAGAAGCAACGAGTGCGCATGCAACTGCGCACTTCCTTCGGTTACGATAACTTATATTTCTGTTACCGTTTAGGAATTTTGATAAACTATTTGTAATTTTCAGACACTGTTTCTGAAGCTTATTGAAAATTTAGTAAATTTACTATAAAAGTTACTGAATTTCGTTTTCAGCAACATAATTTCGTAAATTCCAGTTACTTTAGTATCTTAAATGTGTCGGAATTTTCCGAACATTTCTAACAGTGTATGACAGGCGTCAGTATACCCCCTGGATTCCAGTATCGTCAAAAAATGCACGCTAGACCTGCTGATGTGCCCTTCTTGAAAAAGTGAGCGCCTGTTTTCGGTTCATCGTGGGTACTCTTCGGTAGCGAGTTGCTTGTTCTCAGGCGGATAAATGCAGCATATTTTTACTTAATTTAAAAAAAAAATAACAGCAAGACCATTTTTCGAAAAAAGGGCTCTAATCGGGATTGTGTTTTGCCCTACAGGTTATGTGGTTAAAATATTACATCGAACAATTCCTCCTTGTAAGAGAAAAGTTGTCATTTGTAATACATAGGCTAAAAGTCAAGCCCTAGGACATGAGTCTTGCAAAGGCCTCTAACAAAGATCCCGATGGTATACCTTCGGTTTGGGAATTTCTGACTTGCAAATCATTTATTGCAAACATTTTTGGGGTTATAAAATTTAATTCCTTAGCAGATGGCAACTATATCGTCCCAAATTTTCTTGTTTTTCCCTGGAAATTTCGGCCCTATCGGTGGGGTCGGCGTCATGGAAGTCAAGGTGTAAAATGGACATTAGAATCTCGAAAGAAAAATTGTTGTTATTTTTACGTTAGAAATGTTAGCGCTCTTCTCCCTACAAGCATGAAAAATAAACAAGCATCAGATCATGCTATATAAATCTAGCCGCAACTAGTTGAAGCCCATAGATCTCTTAAATCCATGGACGTATGAATTAGAGGGACCTCGCGTGCCTATCACGCTGGATCCTTCTAATTAATGCGTCCATGCTTAAATCATATGAGGTTCTTCAGGACCTTCAGCTAGATTTTTCGTGATAAAAAAAGCTACGTTTATATTAAACAGAGAAAATGGGGTCTATTGCCGCAGTCTAAGAGAGAGTAGTGTCTATTTCAATAGTCTAAAAGTAATGCAGATATTAGCTGAGGGGTACATAATAGAAAAATACTAAACCTTTTTTAAATACAGTCTAAAAACGGCATTCAGTTCGTATTTCTTTTAACAAGAAAATAGTTGAACTCTTCACGTACCACGATATCCGTCGTCGCTTGATCCTTGGTTGCGGAAACAAGGCGAATTTTCTTATTTCGGTCATTATATGAAAAATAGAATTTTCCCCAGAAAAACGGACTTTTGCGAAAATAGTTCTGCTCTTCATGCTATGTATGAAAAACTACGCAACCATTATGTTTGTTTTAAAATATAAAAATTAAAATAATAAGAAAAATAATTTAAGCAATAAAGAACATGTTGAATTTTTATTTTATGAGGACATTTAATCCTACCTAATAATAAAATTGAAGTGATGCCCATGTAGAAATTGCGATCAGGATTTGGAGGGGCCCCAGCTAGTTTTCCCTACTTCTGATCGGGCGCTGGTCGTAAAAAATATAGAGAGCGTGACTAGTTCTGTAACGCTGTTTTTGCTGAGTTCTGTCTAGCACTTCTAACCAGGACCTAACGGAAATACCCTCCTTCCGCCCGCCTAGACTCTTTCTGTTTTCCTATATATTCAACATTCAGATACAATATAAATACAGGGTGTTTTTTTTAACTTGAGACAACGAAATATCTCAAAAAATACGCATCCTACGGAAAAAATGTCTGGAATAAAAACTTTTTATTTTCGAGGGGGAAAAAGATTTGTTAAAATTTACCCCACCCCCACCCCCACAGGAGGCAGGGGTGGGGGTAACTTTGTAATTTCAAATGGCAACCCCAATTTTTTATCACAGATTCAGATTCTCCTTTACGAAATACGTAAGTTTTATTCGGAAAATTTGTTTCGATTCGCGATAGATGGCGCTGCAATTGCGAAAAATGAAATTGTTGACATTACTTTTAGCTCTACCCAGGAATAACGACGCGGACGTAGTAGTTGTCTATTCCCTTCGGGGTGCTTAATTTCGGTGAGTCCCCTTGCCTCTCACCAT
>CAKNWT010291444.1:1392-15623 GCA_932066315.1 Andricus coriarius | reverse complement strand
GCAATTATAATTAGTTTTTCAAAACGTATTCATGAACCGCCTACGTGAGATTCAAATTTCAATAAATTAATTAAAAACATACTTACTGGATTGATTTATTGATGATAATTATAAATAAATCACATAATAATTTTCTGATATTAATGATTTTTTAACTTTCAATTCAAGTTAAAAATAGAATTAAAATATTTTCAATTCGAGATTCAGAATTCATGTTTTTCTATCAAATAGTATTTCTTCATAGAAAAGACGTTGCTAAGTTTAATACAATAATATTTTCTTATTATAGAAAGTCAAATCGGAATTCGAGATCATTTACATAAACTAAAAAATATTAAAAATTGAAATTGAGAAAAGAACTAATTTAGTTTTTTTTTTAAATAGGAAGTCTAAGATTGTGGAGAAATTTAACTTTTTTCGCTAAAGTATGTTTTTTCGGATTCCGAAATATGCCAATAAATGTAAAATTAAAGTATTTCAACTTGAAACTATTTCAAAACATTTATATATCAAGACCTTAAAAATTGCATAATTAAAAAAAATTATTTTTTTAATATAAGAATCGTGAATGGTTAATTTTGAGGTTTCAAAATTAAACAATTTAAAGGATTTTTAAATTTAAAATATGACTTTTAAACATCTTTGATTTTAAATTGTTGCAAATTAGTGAAAAGTGATTACAATAAACGTACTTACACTTATCGGAGTATTATTTAGTTCTATTTCGTTACAGATTATTATCGTAAGAGAGTGAAATAAATTATTTTTGAATTCAAATAAATATTTAAATGACCTACAGTAACCTACTCTTTATGTTCATTTTTAATTAAGGT
Organism: Andricus coriarius; assembly: GCA_932066315.1. Classification (NCBI taxonomy): domain Eukaryota; kingdom Metazoa; phylum Arthropoda; class Insecta; order Hymenoptera; family Cynipidae; genus Andricus; species Andricus coriarius. The sequence goes on along the minus strand of CAKNWT010291444.1, from coordinate 14,790 downwards.
TCAACAAAATGTATTATATACTTTAAAGTATATAATACATTTTGTTGAATGCAAAAGAATTAAATTCAAATAAATATTTGCACTCTCCATCACAAAATCTGTTTTTTCAATCTATTATTCACATAAAAAATGTACAATCAGCTAAATAAATGACAAGAATCAAAGTTGACAAAAGGGAATTTTCCGAGGAAACAGAGAGGAAAGGGATGAAGACGTTCCTTTCTGACCCCTCAATAGCCAACGACCACTTTTTTAGTTATTCAGTGAAAAAGAAATATCGTTTTAGAATCGCAATGTTTATTTCATCGTTTTTTGCTTGTTGTATATACATTTACTAAATACTATACAGTATACAACAGATGAAAATCATTTAAACTAAAAGTGACCCTATTTTGCGAAGGATGCCACTGAAAAACGGAAACAAAATTCTATAAAATATATCACGGTGTTATCAGAATATAAAAATATCAGAATCATCTCAGAAAAGTAACCACAATACAGATCCCATTTTTAAATAAGAACATATGAATTCGAAATCAAGATAAATATGCAGACAATATATAATCGGAAGATGCCAAAGCGGTGTTCATAATACAATGTTACATTTTCTACAAACGCTCTGTTGGTCATATTTCAAAATCTTTTTATTATATAATTCTTTAGCTCTCCATATTCGAAACTCACCATTTTAATCGCAGCTAAAACGAAATTTTGTGCTTAAAATGTATTGATTATTATCAACTAGAAGATCTACTCTTACGGCTAGCGTTTTTAATGGTACAATGGTTAATGACTGAATGGTGATTCTCACAACTATAATCAAATAACCAGTGTTCTTTTTTTGATTCTCACATTACACCGCAATTCAGTCGCATCAAAAGGTTAAGAAACAATCGCATTACAAGAATAGAATCACAAGTAAGTCGAAGGAACCACATTTTATGGATAATACGATTTGTATAATAAAATTGGACCCTCCATCACCGTCGAGTGCAAAGTATCAGTAGGAGAAAAATGATTGTATTATAATATAATCACCCTGTATATATTTTTTATTATGATATTATAAAATATAAAATATATATGTCCATAAACTAGCTCGCGAAGATTATTCAATAAAGCTTTACACCATAATTAAGGTAGTTATCGTAACAAAAATTATGTCTCTAAACAAATATTTTTTTGGTGATTTTAAGAATCAAAATAATATTACTGATGATAAAGTTTCAAACAAAAAACATTCTTTACAAAAAATTTAATACTTACACAAAAATTTATTTTTAAAATATTCCTGGAATTTAAATGTTCTTATTATCGCTTCTTACCAATTTTTGAAAAATGTTTTTTTTTAAGAAAAGATTTTTTAAAATAATTAATTATATTTAAATATTACTCACCTATTTTCAAATTGGGAAGAGTAGTGTTGTAGGGGATGTTTTCTTAAAAAACTAAGTCACCCATATATTAAAATTAATTCATTTTTTAAAAATTGGTAAGAAGTGACAGTAAGAAAAAATTCGTTTATAAAAACTGTTGTTAAAATAATTATTTTTTGTCAGTTTTAATATTTTTTCATTAAAAATGATGTTTTTCCCTTATGAAAAAGAAGTATTGGTAAGTATTGGTTAAAATACTTAATGAGTATATATATATAATACTAAATAAGTATTCTTAAAATTATAGAAAACTTTTTTTCCTGAGACCTGATTTTTGGTACAACTATCTTAAACCAAACTATTCCCTTTAAAGCGACCGAAACGCCGCTGGGTCGGGAAATTGGTGACATAAGGTAAATTTCGTTGATTCTCTCTGTTGATCAATCAAACGAACATCCCACGATCTGGGGCATGACACACATGTTCACACGATTGACACCAATTCAACAAAATGACAACAAATATTGATCAAAAATAAGTTTGCACACCATCAATTTTTCAATGCTCAAAACATTTTTATCTTCCTTTAATAATCTCTAGCTATTACAACTATGATGAAAATATTTATTATCGAGTATACGAAAGAATTTATGACGTATTTAGCATATTAATATGATAATTGATCAATATAATATAAACTAATTCTGATATTTTTTTGCACAGCAATAGAAAGTATTAATTTCTGGTAATCGTTATTTGATGGGCATTCAATATTGGAATAGAGTAATAAACTTTTATTTTAATCCATGTTTTATAGAACTGTATCGATTACTCTTTCGGAGAAAAAATATCTGCAAAATCTGTTGGATCGTGGCTTGTTGGTCAAATAAAGTCAGAGGTGGATTATGAAAGTGAGGGTTCCCATTAGACCAGTGACATAGAAACTTGGGGTGAAAAGATTGATGAAAGAGGTCATGACACGAGCACATATGTATTTGGATTGAAATGGGAAATAGAGATTGAACTATTCATTAGCGAATCTATATCTAATACTACTGGTTTTAAAAATAGGGTCAATTGGTATAAGTATTGTGTGTATTGAACTACATTCATTTTCTACTTTGGAAATGGTCACCGTTCTCCATAATTTAATTTCTGTTTCTCTTCAAGAAAAGAAACCATGTTATCCGTCGTTCTAAAAACAATTTTAGGTCTTTAATAACCAGTAATTCTAAACGAAAGATTCAAAATAAATATATTTTCAATGTTGAAAGCTATTTAATTTAAAACCCGGAAAAGTAAGCAGTTTAATGTTTGAGCAATTCAAAATCAACCGTATCTAGGTTCACTGAAATTCAAAATTTAAATTCTTATTTTAACATAGCCGTCTTGTAAAATTGAGAAATGTGCAATAAAACAAAATTGAAAAATTATACATTAAGAATAGATAAAGAAAAACTAATTATAAACAAAGCGTTTCGTCGTTCCGAAATTCGGGATAAGTATTCAAATCTATTTCATAAGTTTGGCTACTCATCCCGAAATTTCAAGACTAGTCCATCCACTTTTCTAGATCTACCAATTTTTCGGAACGACTAAACAAAGTCAATTATAAAATATGTATTGCAATATTTTAAATTGCAGCTCCTACAAAATTTGCCAATTTTGTAGGCATTCTAAATAGAACAGTTTTGATAACGAAATAATTAAAAATAAACAATTTTAAGTAAAATGCTGACAATTTTACAACCATATTAAATCCCCACGCGGAAAAATTATATATAGTTTATACATAATGTAAAATAGTATATAATACTTGACATTTTAAATTGATTGATTCGTTCAAAATTGAAAATTTTAAAATTAGAATCGTAAAAATGTAACGTGCAAAAAAATGTGTGCAAATAAAAAATTATTCTCAGCTAAAAAATGCAACAATTTAAACTTTCAATTTCACTAAAAGTTCAATGATTTATTATTCAAAATCGCGATGAAAATAAGATCAATTTCAGATTTAAAAATTAAAAAAAAGTTTATAATAAATAAATTTACATATTGCAAATATTCAAATTGGAAATACTAAAAATGTTCAATATACAAAAATAAAGAAAATTTATAGAATTTTATGTTTATACTATTTAAAGTGGAGCAATTTTATTACAAATATTTCGATCAGAAAATATGAAACATTTTCTTTGAAACTTTAAGAACTACGTGAAATTTTGATCCTTAAATATTGCAATAACTTTTATATTAAAATGGTTAAAAATGTGCAAATTTGAAATTATCTATTTAAATATGACCCTAATCGACGATCTGTAACATGGCCCCTTTTCATATAGTTTACTACACAGAAGCCCGTCTCGTTAAAATGAAATCTTCTGAAACTGACATAATTCTAAAGCTCGAAGGAGGAGCTTATGTTGAAAATTAAATTTCCACGTCCGTTGATTGCACATCAACCTTCAACGTTTATTAAAACAATTAAAAACTAAACAGAAACATTGCACTTGACGGTGAGTTCGTTCGAAGTACACAGCTTTAAAAAATACATTAAAATCGCAGTACACTCGCACGCGAAAATCGTATAAAATATAAAATCATCAGGGCAGAGTGCCGAGTAGAGCAGGTATCGATAAGTACAATAAAATATTGTTAAACCCGTTTTTTCGATTTCTGAAAATCGATCTAACCTACAAGTACAGTTTAAAAAAATCCCGTATTTCCGTATTCACATCAGGGATTATTCTAGCTCTGGAAATGTGAAATCTTGGCCTTGCAAGTGCCGAAAATTTCCATACCTTACACTTATTGTAAATAAATCTCTAAAAAACATCCTCTGATTTTTTTTCTGAAAAATGGAGGATTACAGAGAAGCTTTCTTAACAAATTACATTAGTTCAACAAAATTCTTCAAAATAGAATTCCAAATACTATATATATTTTTATAATAAATTCTGCACATAGATTCTCAACTGAAGTTGTAACAAGTTATTTGATTTAGAAACTGTCCTTTAGCATTGACAGTGGTAGACGTGGAAAATTTCTTATAAAATAATCTCACCAAAAGAAAAAACGTAGTAAGGTTATTTCAATAGGAGACTTACTAAGTTTTTTTATGACAGTATCATTTTTGGATACATATTTTAAGCGCATTCATATGGTAATTTGCAACCTTATGTTTGAAATGAGGTACAGAGGAAGAATTATGATGTTCTCCACCAGGGAGGTTAAATTCTATTGTCCTAATTAGCCTTCTGAATAAAGATTTCTATTATTAACATTTATCGACCTTACAGGGCTTGCGTCTATATTAAATTCAGCACGGATTCAAACCCTCGAATGTCGGCAAATGTCGGCAAATCTCATTCGCAGAAATCTGCCCCTCTACTGCCCTGACTTAGATAAAAATCCATGATCAATTTTTGGATAAGTATTTCACCTAAAAGCTTCACAATTCCTTGGCCGCATGTAGGTAAATTTTCGTCGACCTCAACGCTTAAATTACTGTTTTTTTTTAGACTGCTAATGCCGATTTTTACGTGCAAGAAAACTTAAGGGAATATCGAGGTTTTCCAAATAGCCAACAATACAAAAAAATTCTCAGGGTTGGAAAAAAATTACATTAAATAATTCATGAAAGAAAAAAAAAGTTTTAATTGAATAGCAGGCATTAAAAAATTTTGTCTGGTTGTAGATATAGTATGAAAAATAGGTAGGTATATAATTTGAAGACATGGATTTGATATTCAATTTTGTAACAAATTAAACCTGATGCAATAACCTATTAATAGACTTCTCTGGACAACTGATTCCCCTCTTTCTCTCTCTGCTTGTTATCTGAGACAAAAGAAAGCCAAGTCCAATTAAATCCTTTTGCGTGTTATTGCATCCGGCAGTTCAATTATAGATTTTTAGGCCGCCTGTTTAGTACAATGTTTTATATTCTATTCGCCGCGAGGAGAAGGTCAAGAATCAAAGATAAAGACCATTCAAAATTCTGTAAGTTTTCTTATATGAGCACCATTGATTGTATCAATATTTTTACAGTTTATGGGACTGAGATGAACAAGATTTAGGTGGAAATTTTTTATACGTTAATAGTGCAACAAATACTATTTCTTCAATTTCAATTCCTTATCATGAAAATTAGAGTCTTCAAAAGAAGGAAATGTTTAAATTTCTATAAGTTTATAAAGTGTTTCAATTCTTGTAAAGGCAATTTAACGAAATTACAAAAAAAAGCACTCATTCCACTTGTTTGATGTCCTTTGGATTTTATTCACAGACAATAGTCGAATTAAACTTAAGGAAGTGAAGTTGAAACTAATTCAATTTTATGGAAGACAGTTAACTTTGGATCGTTGCACTTTTGTTAAAGTTTAATGAAGCTTAATTAATTTCCAATTGTTCTTTCTCAGTCTCGATAGAAACAACGATACTTACAAAAGCGTGACCGTGCAGGAATTCAAAATTGGCAACTACTAGTCTAAAGCCAATCTTGATATCGAGTAGTTTCCCTAACTTGTGCGAATAAAATAATACTCAATTACCGTTTCAATCAAAGTTTCTTCAAAAATTGTCTTCCTTTAAAGTCCCTTAGCCAAGAAATAGAATTGCACAAAAGTCCATCAGAAAGTTGAAACTTTTATTTTCTTAATAACTTCATTATAAATAGATGATTATTTTTCTTCTTCAAAATGTTCTTTAGTGCTTTGAGTATTTTTTTCTTAAAGTTACGTAATCAGTATAAAGTGATTCCCGAAATTGATACCACTTCTTTTTCTCTTCTCGATTTGTTAAATGGATAGAACGTGAGAGACAGAAAAAAACTGGTGGCTTTAAAAGCTTTAATATTACAAATAATTATAATTTAATAAGTATTCAAATTGAATTAGACTTATTGTAACTGGGTATTTGAGACTTTAAAAATTAAACTTTTTCCAATTTTATTGGACATTTAACATTTTTATTAATGTTCACATAGAAAAACAATTAAAGCCGAGCAGTCTTACAGTTTTGCATTCAATACTGAACAATATGAAATTTAAAACATTTATGATTTTGATTCAAAAAGTGCTTAAATCTTTCATTATTAGCGTTCAGAAATTGTGAATTAGAAATTTTATTAATGCGTACCTAAGCTTTCAAAATTGAAAAACTATTCAAATCACGAAAATGATCTATTTTTAAATATTTTGAGCTTAATGCGTCTAAAAAACAATAATTATAAGTTTAATGCATCCAGAGTTGAATGATCTTTTTCAAGTAACAAAATGGAACAACTTTCAAGTTTCAAGGGTTCAAGGTTCAAGAATTGTAAGTGGTCGGATTGCAAAGTTAAACATTGTAAAACTGTCAAAATTGAATAATTTGAAATTAAATCTTTTAAAATGGAACAATTTCGAGGATCCTGTACAAAATGTATGAAAAAGGCTTTTCGGTCAAAGTTCGGTCAAGTTCGGTTTTCTGATGCTTTAGGTGATGCTCATAAAAAAGTCGTAATAAGACAATTTGACCGAAAGGCTTTTTCCATTCGCTTTGTGTGGGGTCCTTTAAAAGTGCTCCATATTGATTTTTTAGTTTTTAAGCGCGTTAGTTTAAAAGCTACAAAATTTTCAATTTTAATGTATTTAAATGGAAAAAGTTCATATTTAGAGTATCAAAAATTACACAAATCGAAACATGAAGTATTTTTAATTTACAATTGATTTCAAATTGATTTATGTATGTAAGCAATACCGACTTACATTTCATTAACTTTCTACCTTTAAATTTCATCCTCAAAAGTAATGTCTGAAAAAGTAAATAATTAAAAATTTTTGAACAAAAGAATTTGTAATTGATTTGGAAACATCTGAAAATAAAATGTACAGTTTTAAGCTATAGCATTTAAAGAAGCGTTTCAAATTAAAATCCTCTGAAGTTCAACAACCTGCAATTACTTTTTTAATTATGTTTGCAGAAGTTATGTATCTATTGAAATTCAATTACCTATCGGCTTCCAAGAGTAACTAAATTATCACTGCACCTCGAACGGAATAAAAATTCAATAACGTAATTGGAAATACATGCACATCTATGTATGTCTATAACCCCTACGGATGATTGATTGTAATTTCAGTACGGGATTCTACCCCACTTCCTTTGAAATGATTTTTCAATAAAATGTCATTGAAAACTCGGTTAATTAATGGCTTTTAGAGCATATATGATTTAAAGTAAAATTCAACTTTTTTATAAAACTCCACTTGAGTATATCTTTCATACCAAATTTGTATTTGATTCTCTTTTCATCACCCTTTTATTATTTTTTAAAATGGATACTCTATAGAATAAAAACTTCTTAATTATCTATAACTTAATGAAACCAATAAAGAATATTTCTGAATCAGTTTGTAATTCTAAAGAAGGAAAGATCTTCTTTATTAGCCAAGTAACTATCGTGCAATCTATTTCTTTTGGCATTTGAGACAAGTCCTCGAGACGTTATCATACTTTTAATATAATACTTAGATCAAATCGACTCACAAATCTGCAAGATATAACTCTTCAAATAGAGAGTCTATCATCGTCTGAAACCGAAAACAAGATCCGTAGATGTCTCTATCTTCTCTAATCTAACATTTAAACTACCCTTGGTGCTCTGCAATGGGTTTCCTCGTTTCGCGCAATTCACAAAAATCCCTACCTGTTGGAGGTTTAAAAAATCTTCTTCCTTCAATCTTCTTCAAAATTTAATTTTTTCAGAACTTCATCAACATCTTCTCATCTTCCTTCATCTTCATCTCTCTTATTAATCCCTTCACCGCTTCACAAATTCTTCTAATCAATCACCTAATCAATCCTTATTGAATTTTTTTATCAATCTCTTCTTTACTTTCTTCAGCATCTTCACCCTTTTAATTTCTGCTAACATCAATCACCTCATCAGTTCCTTCACCTCACACATCTTTTCAATCTTGTTTCCACCGGACATCAATTCAGGAAGGTTGGTTCTCCTGATTGTCTCTTAACTCATCTCCTTTAAGTACGTTCAAAAACAAACTCGTTGTAATGATTCCAGCGGTTCTCTTCGGAATCAACACCAGGCTTCAGCTGCTCAGCACTTCCTCCAGCTGTCCCTGATCCACAACTAGCCGCTAACTTGAAACCCTGTTCCTGTAGCATATCAAAAGCCTGCTCAATAAAACTATGCTTCAAAAAAAATCTGCTCGTATATCGGTCAGTCACCCCATGATCAGGATCTCGACTTTCGTTCAAGGTCTCCCCGAAAACATCCCGTAAGAGAGCAACTCTTCCACAGACGAGGATCCTTGAAAGTTTGCGAAACTTGACATCTGCTAGTCCATCCCGACCAAAAGCAAAGCTTCCACGGTAACCGACGGTGATGTACCCACGCTTTGTTGTCACCGCTGTTGATTTGCTCGAGTCCTCATGTTCCTGAATTGCCTTCACGAGACCTGGAAGACCATAGAAGTTAGCCTCTTGTCTAAGTCTCTCTCGTTCTCTGAACCCCTCAGGAAGCACCAGTGCCTCGTTTCTTAGAAAATCCAAGACGTAGCGGAATAAGACACCATCACGATCCAAGAAATACTTCCCCTTGGCGTCTTTTGCCAAAGTCGGCTTTTCGGAGAAGATCGCTGACAGGTGGGAATCAGTGTCTCTCGTAAGGGTGGTCAGGGCTGTTGTGTAGAAGACGCCACCGACGTTTAATTCCACGACACTGGGAATTGCCTCCGCCTGTTGATCTGGCATGGTGATGTTTGGTTGGGATTTATTTTTAACCTCTGATGACTACAATTGATTTTGGAATCAGAATTGGTACCAGTGAAGTTGTCAGATTATGAAGGGTTTCGTCGGAAAACCAACCGACGGTGACTGGAGGTCACTCGACGCGGTGCGGATTTGGACTAGGTTCGTTGGGATTGAAGGGTTGCGATGATGAGAGGGAGGGAGGAAGTGGAAAGAGAGATCTGAAATCGGGGCGCAGCGGATCGCGCAGCTAGAGGTATCTGGAGCAACGCGCGCACCACTCGACCTCGGATTCGATCCTCTTGTATGCGTAGGACTTTTCAGTATTTAACGATACTGAAAACGATAATTTTAGGATTATTACATGATAAAGATTATGTCAATATTAATGGAGGGGTGGCTTTAGGAGAGTAGAATTGGATTAGGAGAGGACAACTAACTTTGATTTATACATAGGGAGTTTTCTAAAAATAAGTATATCTTGATGAAATGTGTTTGTTTGAAGAAAGAGAATTGAAATAAGGGTCGTGAGAGCGAAGGTTAAGGACTCCGAGTAAGATAAAATGCTTGATGCTGTATTTTCTTGTAGAATGTAGAGCTTTCTTAAAATAGAGAATGGACTTCTGGATTCGATCCACCTCTTTTTTCTTTTAGTAAGGAGAAACTGCCTCAGGTCAGATTTCAATTCCTGATTTCGATTTATCTCAGTGTAACTTGATAGGAACTAGCAATTGTAAATAAAACATATGTGGTTGAGTCTACTATAAATAGGGATTAAGCTATGGGATTAGACAATTTTGAGGAGCTTCAGGACATGTCCAGAGTTGATGGAACTTTCAAACTGATTCATCAATTAAAAATAGCTTATATTGACTTGTATATTATCATAAATGTTTGAAATTATATTTCTTACAATTTAGATTAAAATTACAGATCTGCGTAATTTAGATTAGATTTGTAGACTTCCTCGAAACGCATCGATTGACCTATTTAAAAACCCTTTAAATCAGCTAGTTTTGATTGTGATATGTAGTAATGATCTGTAAATTGTTTATAAATATAGATGAATAATAATTACTTGTTATTTATACAAGTTAATGTACAGGCAGCCTTTCATATAAAGAAGTCAATTTATTTTTGAAACTTCATCCAAATAAGAAAGCTCATACTAGTACGAAGGAAAAAAGAAAGCTAGATCCCATACTGATCTGAATCTTTATTCTTTTTTCGTTTTATTCTGATCCACTTAATTTCTATCTGAGGTACCTTATATAATCTGAAAATTGATACACAGTTTTTTATCATTAACTCTATCTATTTTATTATATGATATCAAATAATATTCCAACAATAATAGAAATACTTTATGATATATTATATACCTAATACTTATACTATTTAATGGTAATACACACTACAGGTTTTTAGTATTTGAGAGACGGTAATCAATTTTCGACGATCATAATAGGAAGGAATATAGTACACACCGAAAGCAGAATAGACCATCGAAACATTGATCGCTTTGGATGATGTTCACGCTCTATAAATTTTTTACCTTCTGTAAAGTTTAAAACCTTGCGGTTATCAATAGCGTTTCCACGATGACGGAAAAATGGACAATTTAAGACTCTAGATGGAGGAAGTTTTTCAATATTGTAAAAATGTATTTTGCGTATGTGTATATTGTATATATGTATATTTGTAAATATATTAAGAATTATTTTTTGCGTAATTTATTTATTTTTGTTTCTAGCATTTCAATTTTTCTGTTAGGATTCCGTTTTCTGTTTGTAGCAAGGAATACAAATATTGTAGATGGATCAGGATAGGTTTAACAACATTTTGGACAATTAAGATAGAAGTGGATAAAATAGAATATCGGATAAAAATAATAGATAAAAAAATGATAACATTGTGGGAAAAGGAATGGAATAAAAATTAATTGAACAAGATAGATTAAAATATGCGTTTCTGTCCAGTTTTGTTCCTTTTTTGAAGAATAATATCCATTTTTATTTGATATAGTTAAGAAAAGAGTATATAAGACATTAAAAATTAATATCCATTTTTTGTACATTTCTGTTTGATATAGTTGAGTTATGAGAATGTAAAACTTAAATGCCAGCTTTTAAGGGTTTTGAGTAAATATAAAAAATTATTGCTAGGGTCAAATTTTTTTTTATAAATAGTTTGAAAAAATCATAAAAACCAATAAATAAATTACTGAGATATGTAATAAAAAAATGTCTTGTATATTGATGAAAATGTGAAACGAACCACAAAATCCCGTTGAATCATTGTTTTGCGTAACGAGTTTATAAAAATGTTGCCATATTTATTTTGAATACCCAAACTTTCTGAAGCTTCATCTATAGTAATTCCGGCCTTTTAATTGCGCTAATTAAGATAAATTGAGTAAATAAATCTGGCTAAAGTAAATAAATCAGTTTTTAATTAACATTAACGAAATTATGGATATAAATACAATATTTATATAAATATTTATTAAAAAAAACTTTGATCACTTCACTTATTTTCTTGTGGTTTTTCATTGACTGTTTCACATCTAAGAGGATGTCTTTAGTTTCATTTGCCTAACAATCAAACACATTTACTTTAATCATTCATTTCGTGAGTGAGGGGCCGTCTACAATTCTCGTGAGGCTAAACAAAAGTCAAAATTTACCCACCACCCCTCCCTCGTGACAGACCGTGACGCTCTGAAGACCCCCAAAAGATCATGTGTGACGTGCGCCGAAGAAAGGGGGCTTATTCTGAAAAGTAAGACGCGACTTTTAGGAGAGAGGGAAGACTCACGAAATCTTCCCTCTCCACTTACTATACATTCTCACCCATATAGCGGCGCGGCTCACGGACGGGGTATAGATGAGACGCGTAGATTGCAGTATTGAGTGGTGGGAGGTGTTTCACAGAATCTCGAGCTCTCGAGCGAAAGCCCGATTTCTCGGGTCTAACGACTCAATTATTAGCAATAATAACGCTCGGAATTTTTTGTCGATGGTTTCATTGAAAAGAGCAACTCAAAAAGTATCGAAAGGTGTAAAAACCTCGATTTCGAATTTTTTAGAGTAAACCCCCTTTCTTCGGCGCACGTCACATGTGATGAATTGTCGACCCCTCACCCTACGCTCCTATTGGGAAGCAAAAAAATTCCATTAGAATATTATTATTGTCTAGCAATATTATACGCGCGATGATTTTTCATTCTTTGGAATTATTTGAAATGCTTTTAAACTCTTTCAAATCCTTTTGAATTTTTTTGACTTCCTTGAAATCAACTGAATGCCTACGAATTCCTAGATATATCTGAATTCATCTAAATGGCCTGTATTATCTGAATTCCTTGAATTCGTGGAATTTCCTGAATTCTTAGAACTCCCTGAATTCCAAGGACTTCAAGATAATTCAAAGAATTCAGTGGATTTCAGAAGAATTGAAGGAATTCAAGAAATTCTAGGAATTCACGGAATTCTGTGATTTCAGAAGATTTAAAGGAGTTCAGGGAATTGAAAAAGTCAAAGAATTTCAGAAATTTAGAATATTCAAGAAATAGAAGGAATTCAGAATATTACAGGATTTCAGAAAATTCAGAAAATTTTGATTATTCAAGGAATTCAGGATATTCAAGGATTACAGGGAATTCAGAGAATTTTAGAGCATTTAGGAAATTCAAGTAATTTAGAGAATTCAGAGTATTTAAGGAATTCTGGGAATCCCGAGATTTTCACGAATTCAGAGAATACAAGGAGTTAAGAATATTCAACAAATCCAGGATATTCAGAGAATTCGCGGAATTCAGAGAAATAAGGGAAATCAGCTCATTCAAGGAATTCCGAATATTCAAGGATTTAAGAAAATGTAGAGAGTTTAAAAATTCGGAAAATTCGAAGATTTCAGAAAATTTAAGGAATTCACCGAATTTAAGGAATTCAGAGGATTTAAGAAATTCAGAGAATTTAATGAATTCCGAGAATTTAAGGAATTCAGACAAATCAGCTCATTCAAGGAATTCCGAATATTCAAGGATTTCAGGGAATGTAGAGAATTTAAAAATTCGGAAAATTCGACGATTTCAGAAAATTTAAGGAATTCACCGAATTTAAGGAATTCAGAGGATTGAAGGAATTCAGAGAATGTAATGAATTCCGAGAATTTAAGGAATTCTGAAAAATCAGAGAATTCAAGCAATTCTGAATATTCAAGGATTTCAGGGAATGTAGAGAATTTAAAAATTCGGAAAATTCGA